>WNGS01002058.1:0-15066 GCA_020271785.1 Procambarus virginalis
TTTGTTGAACTCTACTGCGGTGTTATGATCCCAGGCTGTCTGAGAAACGAGTCTCCCCCTGAGAGTTATTCTACCGGACTTGACCTAACTAAGAGGTCAAAGAGATGGACGTGGAATATTATATATGTTAAACAATGGGTTTGATTTGACAATGGTTTAAAAGTATGGGCAGTAAGTAATAATAAAAATAAATGACTTGACATGAGATGTGGAGAATTTGCTGGAGGTGTGAGGCTCGCTTCTGAGAACGTTGACCTCACTTGAGCTGAAGAAATCGTGAGGGGAGGGCGTGCTCCGTTTGAGCCCCGGTGAAGAAGAATCCCTGTTTGATATACCTTCAAGAAGAAGGAGAGGGCGGACTTTTCGACAGTGGAATAAGTTTGTGGACGTGTCAGCTCAAGTCATGGACTGAAGGAAGAGTGGTAAAGCAGTACTGAAGCATTTTTCGTTGGGCAGCTTGTGAACGCCCTGTCGAACATCGGCCAGGAAGCGCCCTCGACTGAACAAATTCTGTGGTAAGCCCATTTTATCCAGTTAAGTGATTGCCTGTAGTTGGTCGTGTGCCCAGCGGCCGTTGCAAGTGTTTATTGATATGTTAGGCATGTTTTGATAAGGCAGAAAGCCTAAATAAGAGAATAGACACGAGAGTACCAGCTGAGGTGAGGAGCTGTGCATCCTCTCCCGTGGAGATCATGGTGGCAACTGAGCAGCCGGCGCCTGGCGAGTCTCCCAGGGTGGAGTCTCCCATTCACCCGTCCAAATGTGAGGGAGTCACCTCACAGTATATGGGAAGTTTGGAGATGTCGGATGGAGACATTTATTATGTGTAGTGTATTTTAGTTATATGTTTGCAGAGGAACATCTTTATTGGTGTGTCAATGGGTTGCAGGTTGTCTGGGAAAGGAGTTTCTGAGTGGACTTTGCGCCAGTAGAGTGAGTTAGTGGAAGGGACTTCCAAGGCTGTTGAAGGAGTAGTGTACTCTGAGGAAGAGTAGCCCCCACAGTGAAGAGTAGGACCTCGAACTGTGAGGAGAAGCAGTGAAGAGGAGTGTCACGTGATTCTGTAATACCAGTGGTGAAACACCAGTGCTGTTCAGAAGTACATTTACATCGCATCAGGCTTGGATATCCATGTGCATGGGAAATAGGCTTACAGGTTCCGGAAGATGAGAGGAAATATCAGCACTGGAGAAATGCCCGACAGACCACTGGAACATTATCTAACAAAGTGCACAGTTACAAACCCATTAAGATTTCAACTTAGATTCAACAGAGCAGAAGAAGTTGTTAAACACATATGGCAAAATCTTACTGAAGCGACCATACGAGTAATAAATACTCATATTCCGCCCAAGTAAAACAGAAACAAGCAACACTTAGTGGGCCAGCCAGAGGCTTAGGGCCCGTGCAGGAATATCCCTGCAAAAAAAAAAAAAATAAAAAATAATCAGTGCTGTTCGAGGAAACTTCATGGTGTAGCAGCCTGGAAGAGCTGTAGAGGACCCTGGTAGATAATTGTGGAGGAGCCTGAAGACGTTCAGGGTGGTGAACCTCTGGATGCAGAGAGGAGGTTTTATTGATTACTTATAGAGGGTTGATAGTGTTTGAGTGTCATTAGCGTGCATGATGCATTGGAGTGCCTGACTATTTTTGGTATCGAAGAGTGTTTATACTGGTGTCTATAGTGTTACAGCCATAGGCTGGATTTCCTTGTGTATATTTATATATGTTCTAGGGCTGATAGTGCCTTAATGTATTGCAAGACTTAACCCACTAGATGAGGTTGGTAGCATAAGTGGCGAGAGAGGAGTTGGGCTGCCACTTGATATAAGCAGCTGATAGTCCCGACGGGATTGGATGCAACCTGACTATAATAGCATAGTGTTGGAGTCATGATTGTATCTTGTGTGTGTTGTATATGTTCTCTGTATATTAAATGTTCATAACCAGCTGATGTTTATGGAACTTTACTCTGCAAATGACGAGAGAGTGGCCAGTGTCACAATCTACGCTCTGGAAGCTGCGGGTCAGTTTGACGCTTCTCGGATTGCTATGCTCCATAAGCACCAGGTCAAGTTGGTGCCAATGCTTAGACCTGGGGTGTCTCCAGGGAACCTTATGCTGGGGCTTAGTGTTGAAGAAGGAATTGATGATGCAGAGATCATGACGACAGCAGAACTCCAGGAGGCGCTGCCCACTCTCATTCATCTTTTCAAATCCAAACTGGCCCAGGCAGGAAGGCCAGGAGCTGTGATCAGAACCAACTCTTGCATTAAAGTCATCCAGGAGGAAGACTGGCTCTTGGTGAGATACGTCTCTTGAGAGTTAGGCCAAGGTCGTCATGCCGTCCTTCGCTTCGGTAGAGGAGGTCAGTGCTGGTGCATAGACGTTGATGAGGCTGACCATTCCTGCTGCTGTATGACGCTGAAGTTAGATGATCCTTGCAGACCCCTCCGTGGTTGGTACTATGAACCCTAACAACCTGTTCCTGATGGCAAAGCCAACGCCATGCTCCCTTACCTCTTCTGGTGGTTTGCCCTGCCAGAAGAAGGTAAAGTTCTTCTCCCGTAGGACTACCCCGTGTTAGTTGATCATGTATGGAAATTCATATGGAGAAAGGAGGTAAATGTATGTGTGTTGAAGAAACAAATTTGCAAAATGATCATGGAAAGAGAAGAGCCTCAAAATAACAATACACTTAGGGTATATTACACGAACAGTAGGAGTCTAAGAAACAAAATAAACGAATTAAATGCTCTTGTCTGCACAGAAAAAAAAGAGATATTATTGCACTTACCGAAACGTGGATGAATGTAGAAAATAGAGAACTATTAGCTGAATATCAAAGAAATGGATTTAAACTATTTTACATAGATATATTAGACGAGGAGAGGGAGTAGCCATACATGTTAGGGAAAATTTGAAATGTAGTCTCAAAGAGCGAATCAAAACTGAACCTCCCCCCCCCCCCCACACACACACTTCTTAGTGTGTTTTTTACGTTTTTTAGTGTCAGAGTGGTTGACAAATGGAATGCATTAGGAAGCGATGTGGTGGAGGCTGACTCCATACACAGTTTCAAGTGTAGATATGATAGAGCCCAATAGGCTCAGGAAACTGTACACCTGTTGATTGACGGTTGAGAGGCGGGACCAAAGAGCCAGAGCTCAACCCCCGCAAGCACAACTAGGTGAGTACAACTAGGTGAGTACACACACACACACTATTTGGCTAGAATGAAACGAAAAAGCTAATAATCTTATAATAGGAGTTATATATGTCACCAAACTTAGAAAGGAAGCAGAGCATCTATGGGATGAAATATCTTAGTGTCTAGGTCTAACGGTATTTGTTTCGTGGTTGAATTTAATTTTAGTGGAATAAACTGGATTAACAGAATAGGGAATAATGAAGCAGAAGATTTTCTAGAAGTAATTGACGATTGCTTTCTTACGCAACCTCCCCTTCCTGTCTGGCCCATTATCGCCGTGAAAGGGGCTTAGTGGGCGGCTGCCGGAGTGTGATGTTCCATGGGGTCAGTCCTCTGTCCTTTTGCATCCTTATGCTCCTGTCTTTACCAACTGTGCCAGACATCTTTTCCTTTTCCTGGTGTTTCATTTTCCTCCCCCCTCCCTCTTCTCCTTTCAAATTGTCATTTCCCGCCCACCTTTTGCTTGCTTTGATCATTCTTTCGGACTTCTTTTGTTTAGACGCCCGGGTGTTTGAGGAGGCATACTCTTGCACCCGTAGAACTATAGTACCCAACGTCTTGAGTGAGGGGGACCCTTTAGTTGTCAATCCTCCTTTCGTCACTGAATCCGATCTCGACAGACTGACAGTTCTTAAGGTGGTGTTTGTTGGGTGTATACTCACGACGCACCCTTGGGGGTCCCCGGCGAGATCGGCAATAAGTCTCATGTTGGGTGTCTTGCCTCTAATTGTGGCTCTGTGGTGGGTGTGGGGGCACACTCGTGAATGAAAGTCTTTCCTCGTTCATATGTCAATTAATGTTCCTCTTATACCTTCTCGGGCTCGTGGGGTGGGCGACCAATCCCACGAGTCGGCCTGTGTTGTAAGACCGGGCTCTGTAGCCTCCGCTGCATTGGGCCCTAACCTTGCTCTTCCTTTGACCCTCCTGACTTCTCCCCTCGGCTCCCCTCCCTCCTCTGTGGTTTGGTCAAGCCCCCAGTGGTGACCACCTAGTCCCCTGGCACAGCTCAGTCTCTAGTAGTGACTTCTGCATCTTTTAACCCCTCTCTTTCTGGGGGTTCTCAATGCCGTCCTCGCCACGGCCGCGCTCGCTCGATTCCTTCCCATACTGATGCATTTCAGGCCTTGTTTGGTCCCGCTTCGTGGGCCAAATACTTTGATCTCCTCCCTCTTGATTCTACACCTCCTGATGATTTCTTCCTCCATAGGCACCTTGTTGATTCAGTGGATGCCCCTGTTACCTTCAAACCCACCCGTTGTGGTACACGTGTCATTGCTTCTCAGAATGCGGCCTCCCACTTGGCTGCCTTATCCTGACTTGGTGAGACCCCTGTTCGGGTCTCCAAGAAAGCTTGGTTGAATGCCAGTGTTGGCACTATTCTCCTCCCGCCCCAGGTTGCGACCAGTGCTCGGAATCTGCAGGACTGCCACGATGATATTCGGCATGTCCTCGAAGCCCAAGGCCATTCTGTCTTCCAGGTGGACTCGTTTATTCGTCCTCCTCGTGGTCGTCGCCGTCAACCCCTTCGGGTTGTGAAGATTACCTTTGATGGTAGGACCCTTCCGGCCTCTGTCATTCTTGCTGGTGCCAGGTACTCCGTCCAGGATTACATTCCCTCTCCTCGGTTATGTAATAAGTGCTGGAGGTTTGGGCATGGAGCTCTCCGCTGCTCCGGTACTGTCTCTCTCTATCCTGTGTGTGGGGACGAGGGTCACTCTAAGTCGGAGTGCACTTTTCCCTAGGCTCGCTGCCTGAATTGCGGTGAGGCCCACCCTTCCTTCTCCCGCGCATGTGTGCATTACAAGCTTGAGGCGGCCATCCTACTTGAAGCACCGGGAACGTTTGTCTTTTCCTGAGGCGAGGCGCCAAGTTCGCCGTCTCCCGCCTTATGCTAACGTCTCTGATGCTCGAGTGTTGCGCTTTTCCTCTCCTCTTCCATCCCGCCTGCCTCCGTCTCACATCCGTTTCCGGGCCTTAGACCCAAACACGCCCACCGTCGCCACCTCTGTTCCTTTGTGTTCTGTCCTGGAGGGTCCTCCTCCTGCCTCTCTGTCTGGGGTTCCCCTTCTTTCTTCCCAGTCTGTCGTGTCTCCTGTGTCTTCTTCCTCGTCTCCCTCCGATCCTCCTTCTCATCCTTCTCCTTTGTCTCTTTGCTCTCCACGCCCCCTGTCAGTGCGGGCTGATGTCCATCGCTCTCAAAACGGCCATCGTGTTTGCTCTGGTTCTGCTTCTCCTGTTGAGACACTGGAATCTGTTGCCCAGTACATTGTTGCTGGGGACTCTTGTCTCTTTTAGTCAAAAGTGAAAGCCTGGTTCCTCTCCTTCCTCCTCCCCGGCGGGTAAGAAGGCTTTGCTTTCTTCCTCGCCCCCTACCTCTGACTCTCTCTCTCTCCCCACTCCCCTCTCGGTTGCTTCCCTTGCTGAGGTGCCCTCACTGCTTTCTGCCCCTCCTGCTGCAGTCCTTGGCCCTCGGTTGCCCCCCCCCCTTTTTCCCTTCCAGAACCTGCTCGTCCGCCCCTGGTCGGTCCTCCAGCTCCTTTCTCTCGTTCTTTTCTTTACTCAGTTTACCCATGTCTCCTAACCCTGGCTTCGCTGACCCTGACCCCTGAGCCTACGCTTCTTTAACGTGCTGTGTTCCCTTTTCACCTTTGTTTCTTCGTTATTCTCTGTTGCTGTCCTTCCTCTTCTCGTCGATGTCTATTCTTCAATGGAATGTTCGTGGTTATTACGCCAATTTCCTTGAACTCCAACTTCTGATTTCGTGGTTTTCGCCCCTTTGTGTCTGTCTCCAGGAGCCGATGCTTGGTGCTCGTCCTGGTCGCTTCCGTGGCTATTCCTTTCTCTCCCCCTCCCCCCAGCTTTTGTTGGGGCCCCTAACTCTTCTGCTCTCTTGATTCGCTCTAATGTTCCCCTTTGTCCCCTTATTTTTTTCCTTCGCCTCTCCATTGTTCTGCTGCTCCTACCTTTGTGAGGAAATGGTACACCGTTTGTTCCATTTATCTCCCCCCCCCCACCCCCCGAGTGTCCCGCTTTTTCTACCCGATCTGAAACACCTACTGAACTCCTTGCCGGAGCCTGTGCTCCTGCTAGGTGATTTCAATTGTCGTCATACCCTTTGGGGTGATGTTCTGACGAACACCCGAGGTCGCCTTCTTGAGCCGTTCATCCTCTCTTCTTCCCTGTCTCTTCTGAATTCTGGTGAGCCCACGCATTTGGACTCTTCGACTCGCACCCTTTCCTGTCTTGATCTTTCTCTTTGCTCGTCTTCTCTTTACTTAAATTTCACGTGGCAGGTTCTTGATGACCTCCATGGCAGTGGCCATTTCCCCATCCTTGTTACCTTTTTCTCTCTTCACCCTTTTCTCTCCTTCCCTATAGGTGGCAGTTTGCTAAGGCAGATTGGAACCTATTTACCCTCAGTGCTGCTCTCTCTGACCTCTCTCTCTCCTCCTTTTTCATGACACCATCTTCGACGCTGCCCTCCGCTCTATTCCTCGCTCTTCCTCTCGGGAACCACGCGAGTGCGTTCCCTGGTGGAATGCAGACTGTGCTCGGGCTGTCCGCTGTAATCGTGCAGCCTGGAAAAGACACTGCCGCCGGCAGACGGCCGATTCTTTATTTTATTTCGGAAGGGGGGAGAGGTGGCCTGAAGGGCCATCCGTACGGCTAAAACGTGAATGTTGAATGTCTTATGTCTCTACCATTACGTCCGAAACTCCTGTGCCGCAAATCTTTAAGCGTATCCGCAAGATAGCAGGCAAGTTCGTTCCCGATGTCTCACCGGTCCTTCACCTCCGTGGTACTCTTGTGGCGGACCCATTGCAGACTGGTTAATTACAGACTGGACCATTGCAGACTGGACCCATTACCGAACTGGGTTCGGTAATGAGAAGACCTCCGAAGACCTCCGTTATTGCCGTCTTTTTTGACCTGGATAAGGCTTACGACACCACTTGGCGATATCATATTCTCTCTCAACTTCATTCTCTTGGCCTTCGTGGTCATCTCCCTCTCTTTCTCCGCAGCTTCCTCTCTCGTCGTTCCTTTTGGGTGAGGCTTGGTACCGTGCTCTCTGCCTCCTTTTCAGCAATACGAAGGTATGTCCCAGGGTAGTGTTCTGAGCACTACTCTTTTTCTGGTTGCCCTCAATGGTCTTCTTTCCTCTCTTCCTTCAGGTGTCTTCTCCGCTCTCTATGTCGACGATCTTACCCTTTCCTGTCAGGGTGATGATTCGCTTCTCCTTCAACGCCGGCTTCAACTTGTGATTGATGCCGTGTTATCTTGGGCCACCGATCAACGCTTCAGGTTCTCTACGTCTAAGATTTGTGCTATGACTTTTACTCGAAAGCGTGTCGTTTTTCATCCTTATTTGTCGCTTTATGGTCACCCCATTGTATACAAGGATTCTGCTAAGCTTTTGGGGTTGATTTTTGACACTCGTTTGTCTTAGTCGACCCATATCTCTTACCTTATTCGACACTCTAAAACGAGTGTTGAATGCTCTAAGGCCCTTACCCTCCTTCGGGTATTGTCCCATACTTCTTGGAGAGTGGATAGGCGCACTCTACTCGCTTTACGTTCCTCTCTCGTCCTCTGTCTAAGCTCGGTTGAGGTTGCCCTGCTTACTCGTCTGCTTCTCCTTCTACTCTTCGCCGTCTTGATGCTTTGCACCGTACTGGGTTGTGCCTCAGTTTTGGTGCCTTTCGTTCGACGCCCGTCCTCGGCTTGTATGCTGACAGTCAGTCCAGTCAGTCAGGTGCAGTCACAGTGAGAGGTCGCGTTAGCTGGAGCTCCGATTGTTGTAACATTATTATAGCAATAATGGAAGGATTAGTGAAGGAATTGATGAATCTAGTTGGAACTCTGAGAGCAGAGATGGATTCTCTACGAGAGGAGGTACGACAGCTGAAACATCGGGAAGAAACGAAGGAGGAGACTAATATTAACAAGACCTCGTCGTGGAAAGTCGTTAAGGACAGGGGTCTTAAGAAGACTTTGACAAGGCCGCCTACAGACGCCCTAAGGACAGCAAATTCATTTGCCGTGTTGAAGGACGAGTGCTGTGGTGAGCCTGCAGTTCACTCGAAACGTAAATCAGCGAGGAGCGGCGGAGCGCGGGCCCTACAGGGTGCTCAGAAAGTTAAGGAGGTACCGATGCAAATTTTGGTTGTGGGAGATTCCCAGGTGAGGTATTTAGACTGGACGTTTTGTGCCAGAGATAGGGGGAACAGGTTAAGGGTCTGCTATCCAGGAGCTGGAATTGGAGATATTGTTGACAACATGAAAGATATTATGACGGGAAATGGGAACAAACCCATTATTTGTATTAGTGCAGGGGGTAAATTTTAAATTTTGCCCCGAGGGGCGAGTTTATTGGGCAGCACCACTCATCTTGTGAGTGGACATACCGCCATAGCAGCATGTACAACACTCCCCAATAGGAAGAAAACCCGCTGGGTTGTTCATCCTGTCACTTGTACCCAGATACAGCTGGGACTTGCTTAACTGTCTCAAGTGAACAACTCCTCAAACAAGAAGATTAACATCTATCAACCCTTAAAAGCTTACGTTATCTTGCGGGTGCAAAATGGGGAAATCTTTTAAGAACAGTATCAATATTTGACAAATAGTGTTTTCCTAACTCAAACAATGTGGGGGTTTATTATTCTACACATACTTCTGATATCTCTCCCCCCCCTCCCCGCTCGGCTCGTTGCTGCCGTGAGGGGGGCTTAGTGGGCGGTTGCCGGAGTGTGATGCTCCTTGGGACAGTCCTCTGTCCTTTTCTAGCCTTGTGCTCCTGCTGCCGTCCTCTCCAATTATGCCGAGCACCTTTTCCTTTTCCTTCTGTTTCGTTTTTCTCCCCCTCTTCTCCTATCTGCTTGTCGTTTCCTGCCGACCTTTTGCTTGTTTTGGATCTTTCTTTGGACTTCTTTTATTTTGACGCCCGGGTGCTTGAGGAGGCATACTCTTGCACCCGTAGAACTGTAGTACCCAACGCCGAGAGCGAGGGGAACCTTTTATTGTCAATCCCCCTTTCGTCACTGAACCCGATCTCGACGGACTGTCGGTTCTTAAGGTGGCGATTGTGGGGCGTATACTCACGACGCACCCCTAGAGGGCCCCGGCATGATCGGCGATAGCTTCTTGTCGGGTGTCCTGCCTCTAATTGTGGCTCCATGGTGGGTATGGGGGCACATTCGTGAATGTTTTTTTTCTCGTAACGATGATAAACCTTGTTTCGACTGTTTCTGCTTTACCTTCTCAGGCTCGTGGGGTGGGCGACCATGCCCCCGAGTCGGTCCGTGTTGGAAGACCGGGCTCTGTAGCCTCCGCTGCATTGGGCCCCGACCTTGCTCCTCCTTTGGCCTCTCTGACTCCTCCCCTCGGCTCCCCTCCCTCCTCTGTGGTTGGGTCGAGCCCCAAGCCCCCGGTGGTGACTACCTCGTCCCCTGGCGCGGCT
The DNA here is from genome assembly GCA_020271785.1 of Procambarus virginalis. Lineage (NCBI taxonomy): Eukaryota > Metazoa > Arthropoda > Malacostraca > Decapoda > Cambaridae > Procambarus > Procambarus virginalis. Next base: position 9,675 of record WNGS01002058.1, read on the forward strand.
CCATCTCTCGTTGTAACTACTGCACCTTTTAACCCCTCTCTCTCTAGGGGTTCTCACCGCCGTCCTCGTCTCGGCCGCCCTCGCTCGACTCCTTCCCGTTCTGATACCTATCAAGCCTTGTTTGGTCCCGCTTCATGGGCCAAATATTTTAATCTCCTCCCTCTTGATTCTGCGCCTCCTGACAATTTCTCCCTCCATCGACATCTCGTTGATTCCGTGGATGCCTCCGTTACTTTCAACCCCACTCACCTCGGTACACGTGTCGTCGCTGCTCTTTCTCAGGATGCTGCTTCCCGCTTGGCTGCCTTAGCCTGCCTTGGCGAGACCCCTGTTCGGGTCTCTAAGAACGCTCAGTTGAATTCCAGTGTTGGCACTATACTGCTTCCGCCCCATGTTGCGACCGGTGTTCGGCATCTGCGAGACTGCCACGACGATATTCGACATATCCTTGCTGCCCAGGGCCATTCTATTCTCCAGGTGGACACGTTTACTCGTCCCCCTCGTGGTAGTCGCCGTCAACCCCTTCGGGTTGTGAAGATTACCTTTGATGGTAGGACCCTTCCACCCTCTGTCATTCTTGCTGGTGCCAGGTGCTCTGTCCAGGAGTACATTCCTTCTCCTCGGCTCTGTAACAAGCGCTGGAGGTTTGGGCATGGTGCTCTCCGTTGCTCTGGGACTGTCTCTCTCTGTCCTTTGTGTGGTGGCGAAGGTCACTCTAAGTCGGAGTGCACTTCTCCCCAGGCTCGCTGCCTCAACTGCGGTGAGGCCCATCCTACCTTCTCCCATGCGTGTGTCCATTACAAGCTTGAGGCAGCCGTCCTCAACTTGAAGCACGGGGAGCGTTTATCTTTTCCTGAGGCAAGGCGCCAGGTTTGCCGGCTCCCGCCTTATGCTAATATCTCTTATGCTCGTGTGTTGCGCTCTTCTCCTCGTCCTTCCCACCTTCCTCAGACTCACAACCGTTTCCAGGTCTTGGACCCTGATACGCCCACTGCCCCCTCCTCTGTTCCTTTGAGTCCTGTCCCGACGGGTTCCCCCTCCTGGTCCTCTGTCTGGAGTTTCCCTTCTTTCTACCCGGTCTGTCGTGTCTCCTGTGTCTTCTTCCTCATCTCCCTCCGATCCCCCTTCCCATCCTTCTCCTCCATCTATTGACTCTCCCCACCGCCTGTTGATGCAGGCGGATGTCCATCGCTCTCCTCACGGCCGTCGTGTGTGCTCTCGTTCGGCTTCTCCTGTTGAGACACTGGAATCCGTTGCCCGGTACGTAGTTGCTGGGACACCGGTCTCTTTAAGCCAGAAGCGTAAGCCTGGCTCCTCTCCTTCCTCCTCCCCGGCGGGTAAGAAGGCTTCGCTTTCTTCCTCAGCCCCTACTACTGGCTCTATTGCTCCTTCCCCTCCCATTTCAGTGGTTGCTCCCCCTGTTCCTGCTATGGAGGTTTCTTTGGCCCCTGCTACCCTTTCGGTTGCTGCCCTTGCTGCGGTGCACTCCCCTCTTTCTATTCCTCCTCTTCCTGCTGCTATCCTTGACTGCTCCTCTCCGTTGTCTCCTCCTCCTCCTCCTCCTCCGGACACTGGTCTGTTCTCCTGCTTCTTTCCCTCCGTCTTTGCTCAGTTTACCCATGCCCCCTAACCCTGACTTTGCTGACCCTGATCCCGACCCTGATATTCTTTAACGTGCTGTGTTGCTCTTTCGCCTTTGTTTCTTCCTTGTTCTCTGTTGTTGTCCTTTCTCTTCTCGTCGATGTCTCTTCTTCAATGGAACGTTCGAGGTTATTACGCCAATTTCCTCGAACTCCAACTTCTGATTTCACGGTTTTCGCCCCTTTGTGTCTGTCTCCAGGAGCCGATGCTTGGTGCTCGTCCTGGTCGTTTTCGTGGCTATTCCTTTCTCTCCCCCTCCCCCAGCCATTGCTGGGGCTCCTAATGATCTGCTCTCTTGATTCGCACTGATGTTCCCTTTGTTCCTTTACTTTTTCCTTTGCCTCTCCATTGTTCTGCTGCTCGTATCTTTGTGGGGAAATGGTACACAGTTTGTTCCATTTATCTCCCCCCGAGTGTCCCGCTTTCTCTTCCTGATTTGAAACACCTCTTGGACTCCTTGCCGGAGCCTGTGCTCCTGCTGGGTGACTTCAATTGTCGCCATTCTCTTTGGGGTGACGTTCTGACGAATACCCGGGTCGCCTTCTTGAGCCGTTTCTCCTCTCTTCTTCCCTGTCTCTTCTGAATTCTGGTGAGCCCACTCATTTGGACTCTCGGACTCGCACCCTTTCCTGTCTTGATCTTTCTCTCTGCTCTTCCTCTCTTTACTTAGATTTCACGTGGCAGGTTCTTGATGACCTCCATGGCAGTGATCATTTCCCCATCCTTGTGTCCTTTTTTCTCTCATCGCCCTTCCCTCTCTTTCCCTAGGTGGCGGTTTGCTCAAGCGGACTGGAACCTATTTATCCTCAGTGCTGTTCTTTACAATTCTTTATTGTAATTTTTATTGAAGAATTCTTTACAATTAACACTACACTTATGAACTACACTTATGATAAACTTGATACACTGTGTATGAAATATTTGACATAACACACACAAATCACAATAGCATGATGCATCAAATGAACAAATCCACAAGGGCCGTTATTTTGAGATGATTTCGGGGCTTTAGTGTCCCCGTGGCCCGGTCCTCGACCAGGCCTCCACCCCCAGGAAGCAGCCCGTGACAGCTGACTAACACCCAGGTACCTATTTTACTGCTAGGTAACAGGGGCCTAGCATAGGGTGAAAGAAACTCTGCCCATTGTTTCTCGCCGGCGCCCGAGATCGAACCCGGGACCACAGGATCACAAGTCCAGCGTGCTGTCCGCTCGGCCGACCGGCTCCCCTACGTGACTAGATCAGTTTAGTTCGAATCCGTGACGAGGATTCAAACCTACGTCTGAGAATATCCCAGACGCTGCCTTAATCGACTGAGCTACGACATGGTAAAAGAATTGTCACGCTATTGTAATTTGTGTGTGCAATGAAGTAAGGGCAAAGAGGTAGAATGGCCTATTGACATAGCTCGAGTGCATGGGAGAATTGTGTAAAATCCTGGTTTGTGTTTGAGGCTGCAGGATCCAAGTAAAATCAGTAGAATTTATGGTTGTAATTCTTTTACCATATCGTAGCTCAGTCGATTAAGGCAGCGTCTGGGATGTTTTCGGACGTAGGTTCGAATCCTCGTCACGGCCCTTGTGGATTTGTTCATTTGACATAACTCTTGGTTTTATTGGTTTGGGTGAAGTGGGTGCATGGGAATGGAAGTAACTGCAGAGGGCCTAATGGCTAATACGGTGCCTTGAAGTGGGTAGAGATAGTTGTGCATTAATTGGCTGTTGATTGTTGGTGTTGACTTTTTGATGTGTAGTGTCTCGCTGATGTCGAGCCGCCTGCAATCGCTGTATCTATCGATGATTTCTGTGTTGTTTGGTGTCTGGGGAGTTTTTCATGAGTAGATTGGCCATTTTTTGGTTGTATAATAAATTATCAATTGTATTTTCTGATTTTTGTCTGTTGGGATGACGTTCCTATCAACAATATCTTTCAGGACCCTTTCCTCCATTTTATGAGCCGTCGAAAAGAAGTTCCTGTAAAATAGTCTAATTGGGGGTACAAGTGTTGTGTTGGTTGACTCTTCAGAGGTTGCATGGCGTTTTACCTTTCTTTTTATGATATCTTCAACGAAACCGTTAGAGAAGCCGTTGTTGACTAGGACTTGCCTTACCCTACAGAGTTCTTCATCGACTTCTTTCCATCCTAAGCTGTGGCTGAGAGCACGGTCGACGTAAGCGTTGACAACACTCCTCTTGTACCTGTCTGGGCAGTCACTATTGGCATTGAGGCACATTCCTATGTTTGTTTTTATGGTGTAGACTGCAGTATGGAAGCCTCCGCTCCTTTCCGTGACTGTTGCATCCAGAAAGGGCAGCTTCCCATTATTCTCTATCTCGTACGTGAAACTCAACACAGAGTTTCACAACAGAGTTTGTGTTTCTCTGTGTTTCAACACAGAGTTTCACAACACTGCAGCAGCTGAAGGAGGCACTTTGCTCAAGTGCCTCCTTCAGCTGCTGCAGACATCTAGCATCAGGTACCTGTGTAAAAATGTCGTCAACATGCCTGCAGTATATGGCGGGTCTCAAGTCCATGTCAACTAAGACCCTCTGCGCTATGGTGCCCATGTAGAAGTTCGCAAACAGGACACCTAGGGGAGAACCCATGGCGACCCCATCTACTTGCTTATACATGTGCCCATCTGGGCTAACGAAGGGTGCCTCTTTAGTCCAGGCTTGGAGTAGTTTCCTCCGTATGCTTCCTGGCATGTCAATAGGGGTGCAAGCCGGGTCACGATACACTCTGTCTGCTATCATCCCGATTGTTTCGTCCACAAGTACGATGGTAAATAGTGACTCTACATCCAACGAGGCTCTTATCCCCGTGGCCCGTGCTCCCTGCAGTAAGTCGACAAATTACTTGGAAGACTTCAGGCTGAAAGCAAAAGGTACGTAAGGAGCCAGCAACCCATTGAGTCGCTTAGCCAGTGTGTATGTGGGTGTGGGTATCTGGCTGATGATTGGCCGAAGTGGGTTTCCGGGCTTGTGGGTCTTGACATTTAAATAAGAACATAAGAACAAAGGCAACTGCAGAAGGCCTATTGGCCCATACAAGGCAGCTCCTATTTATAACCACCCAATCCCACTCATACATGTCCAACCCATGCTTGAAACAATCGAGGGACCCCACCTCCACAATGTTACGCGGCAATTGGAACCACAAATTAACAACCCTATTACTGAACCAGTATTTACCCAAGTCTTTCCTAAATCTAAACTTATACAATTTATACCCATTGTTTCGCGTTCTGTCCTGTATTGATACTTTCAATACCCTATTAATATCCCCTTTGTTATGTCCATTCATCCACTTGTAAACCTCTATCATGTCACCCCGTCATGTAAATGGGGATTTCGATGTGGATTCAATTTATAACGTATTTAAGAATATTCTAAACACAGCACAGGAACGTAGTATACCACACAAATTGAAGAGATCGATTACTAACGACCCAAAGTGGATAACAAAGAATTTGTAGAATCTTATAGGTAAAAAGAGAGCTGGGTACAAAAGGATTAAAAATGGGAGGTCACTTTAGAACAGGAATTCGTACAACTAGTTAGAAATGTTAAAAAAGAGATAAGGAAAGCAAAAAGAAACTATGAAGTTCGTATAGCAGGGCAAGCAAAGACAAATCCTAAAGGGTTTTTCAGTTATATCGAACTTAGACTAGGGAAAGGATAGGTTCCATTAAAAACTGAGACAGGTCAAATAACAGATAGTGATGAAGATATGAGTAGTATTTTTAACA
>WNGS01002058.1:49297-82770 GCA_020271785.1 Procambarus virginalis
GATGAGAGAGAGAGAGAGAGAGAGAGAGAGAGAGAACATCAGTTTGCCCTGGCCCTCTGCGTTTCTACGGCGTCGGGTTCCGATGGCATTCATTATGAGACGCTTCGCCATCTCCCTTCGTTCACCTCTCGGTATATACCGATTCTATATAATCAGGTCTGGGAGGGAAGGGAATTATCAGGGGAAAACACCAATCAATTACAACTATATAGCACTGGGAAGGGGTCAGGATAAACATTTGGGATGGGACGGGGGGAAGGAATGGTGTCCAGCCACTTGGACGGTCGGGGATTCAACGTCGACCTGCATGAAGTGAAACCGTTGTTCTACCGTCCAGCCCAATTGGTCTGGGAGTCGTAGTCAGTCCCCGAGGACTGGCTCGATGCGTTGTCCTCCCTGTTCGCAAACCAGGGTCTCTTCTGACATCCCCTAAGGACTTACGCCCTATTGCCCTCATGAGTTGTGTCTGCAGTATCTTTGAACGTATGGTTAACGTTCGTCTTGTGGTTTTTAGAACACTATCGCCACCTCTCCCCTTCTCAATTTGGTTTTCGCAAGTGCCGCAGCACATCAGATGTCCTGTTGAACTTGGAGGTCTATATTCCTCCTGCTTTTGCTGCAGAGACCTCCGTTGTTGACGTCCTTTTTGACCTGGAAAAGGCTTGAATATGATATCACCACTTGGCGATATCATATTCTGTCCTAACTTAATTCTTTTGACCTTCGTGGAGATCTCCCTCTCCTTCTCCAAAGCGTCCTCTCTTGTTGTTCCTTTCGAGTGAGGCTTGGTACCACCCTCGGCCTCTTTTTCAGCAATACGAGGGTGTGCCCCAAGGTAGTGTTCTGAGCACTACTCTTTCTGGTTGCCCTCAATGGTCTTCTTTCCTATCTTCCTTCTTGTGTCTTCTCCGCTCTCTATGTCGACAACCTTACCCTTTGCCGTCGGGGTGATGATTTGCCTCTCCTTCAACGGCGGCTTCAACTTGCGATTGATGCCGTGTCGTCTTGGGCCACCGATCATGACTTCAAGTTCTCTACGTCTTAGACTTGTGCTAAGACTTTTACTCAGAAGTGTGTCGTTCTTCGTCCCTCTTTGTCGCTTTATGGTCAACCCCTTGTGTACAAGGATTCCGCTAAGCTTTTGGGGTTAATCTTTGACATTCCTTTGTCTTGGTCGGCCCATATCTTTTACCTGCGGGTTGAATGCTGTAAGGCCCTTACCCTCCTTAAGGTGATGTCCCATAATTCTTTGGGAGCGGATAGGTGCACTTTCCCCGCTTTACATTCCTCTATCGTCCTGTCTAAACTTGATTATGGTTGCCCTGCTTACTCGTCTACTTCTCCTTCTGCTCTTCACCGTCTTGATGCTTTGCATCATACTGGGTTGCTCCTCAGCTGTTGTGCTTTTCGTTCGACTCCCGCCCTTAGCTTGTATGTTGACACAGGCTTCCTATCTCTCCAGGACCACTGTGATTGCTACTGGCTTTGCTATCTTGGACGGTCCTTGCAACAGCCTTTCTCTCGCCTCTGTCGTGCTTTTACTTTTATCTCTTCTGTAGTTCCTGTTCCTCTTCAATACCTCCTTCTTTCTGTCCGGTTATCTCGCTTACAGGATTCTCTTTCAGTTCGTATTTCTAATATTTCTAATATTCCTAGTATTGTTCCTTCCTTGCCCCCGTGGAGAGTCCCCTTTCCAAAGTTTTGTACATCTTGACCCTCATCACTAAAGCTTTTACCCCTACGGTTCTGAAACGCGTTTTCCATGAACACTTCTTCGCACTCCCACTCCGTTTCCATCTTCACAGATGGGTCTAAGTCTGCAGACGGTGTAGGCTACCCTGTTGTTTTTCTGATCGCACTTGTATGTGTCGCCTACCTCCGGAGATTAGCATCTTGACAGCGGAATTTTATGTTATTCTCTCAACTCTTCGTCTCTCGCTTTCTCGTTGTCAATCTTCTTTTGTAGTTGTCGTTGACTCTCGTACTGCCCTCATGGCTCTCGGGTCCTTTAATCCGGTTCATCCAGTGGTCGTCGAGATTCAACATTTGCTGTTTATTTCCAGTAAATTTATCAGTTGAGTTTTGCTGGGTTCCCAGCCATATTAGTGATTTTTAAATGAGCATGCGGATGCTGCCGCTAGGGAAGCTGTCCGCTCTTGTCCTATCTCCCGTAAACGTATTCCTTATTCCGACTTTTACCCGGTTATTCATTCCTCCATCCTTACCCGTTAGCAGGATTGTTGGTGTTCTGTTACTGGTAACAAACTGCGTACTAATAAGTCATGTGTCCTCATGGCCTTTCTCCTACGACCGTAACTGGCGATAGGAAACGCTCTGGCGAGGTTGCTTATTGGCCATACATGCTTATCTCACGGTCACTTAATGGAGAGCCGTCATGCTCCTTATTGTCCAAATCGCAATGTCCCTATTACAGTCGTGCATATCCTTGTTGAATGTCCTGACTTCCAGAACGAACGTGTCTTGCTTTCTGACAGTCCCTCGCAGTCGCTTGTCTCTTGATAGACTTCTTGGTGAATCAAATACTTTTGAAATCGATCGCCTTATGCATTTCTGTTCTCGTATTGGCATTCTTGGTGATGTTTAGGACCCTCCGATTATTCCACACATTTGTTGGTGTTACATAGACTTCCCTGTTTGGTGCCTTCTTTTGATAATTACTTGCTTTAAACTCGTGTGAATGCATTACCCACATTAAGCAAATTTTGGATACTTTGCTAAGATTCCCCACAGCACATCATAATGAATTAAGTACTTACACATTGCTGTAGCTCAGTCTGGTTAAATGGAAAATAGAGAAAGTGCATGTTTCTAATGTGTCTAATTTCACAATGCTTGTGGGTATTTTTACAGGGAGTTGGCCGGGCAAAGGGAAAAAGGGGTTAGTCTGTCCGACTCGCATAACTTGCCAGAGTCTCCCCCCTCCCCGCTCAGCTCGTTGCTGCCGTGAGGGGGGCTTAGTGGACGGCTGCTGGAGTGTGATGCTCCTTGGGACAGTCCTGTCCTTTTGTAGCCTTGTGCTTCTGCTGCTGTCCTCTCCAATTTTGCTGAGCCCCTTTTCCTTCTGTTTCGTTTTTCTCCCCCCTCTTCTCCTATCTGCTTGCCGTTTCCTGCCGACCTTTTGCTTGTTTTGGTTATTCCTTTGGACTTCTCTATTTTGACGCCCGGGTGCTTGGGGAGGCATACTCTTGCACCCGTAGAACTGTAGTACCCAACGTCGAGAGCGAGGGGAACCTTTTATTGCCAATCCCCCTTTTGTCACTGAACCCGATCTCGACGGACTGTCGGTTCTTAAGGTGGCGTTTGTGGGGCGTATACTCACGACGTACCCCTGGGGGGCCCCGGCATGATCGGCGATAGCTTCTTGTTGGGTGTCCTGCCTCTAATTGTGGCTCCATGGTGGGTATGGAATTACTATTATCATGGTACATACAAACATGGTGGGTATGGGGGCACATTTCGTGAATGAATCTTCCTTTTCTTAGCGATGATAAATACTATTCCCCCTGTTTCTGCTTTAACTTCTCAGGCTCGTGGGGTGGGCGACCAAGCCCCCGAGTCGGTCCGTGTTGGAAGACCGGGCTCTGTAGCCTCCGTTACATTGGGCCCCGACCTTGCTCCTCCTTTGACTTCTCCGACTCCTCCCCTCGGCTCCCCTCCCTCTGTGGTTGGGTCGAGCCCCAAGCCCCCAGTGGTGACTACCTCGTCCCCTGACGCGGCTTCGTCTCTCATTGTGACTACTGCACCTTTTACCCCCGTGACTTCCGGGGTTCTCATCGCCGTTCCCGCCACGGCCGCACTCACACAATCCCTTCCCGTAATAGTACTTACAATGCCTTGTTTGGTCCCGCTACGTGGGCTAAATACTTTGATCTCCACCATCTGGATTCTACTCCTCCTGACGATTTCTCCCTCCATAAACACCTTGTTGATTCAGTAGATGCCTCTGTTACTTTTAACTCCACCAGTTCCGGTACGCGTGTCGTCGCTGCTCCTTCTCAGGATGCAGCTACTCGCTTAGCCGCTTTGTCCTGCATTGGGGAGACCCCTGTTCGGGTCTCCAAAAACGCTCGGTTAAATGCCAGTGTTGGCACTGTTCTCCTCCCACCCCATGTTGCAACTGGTGTTCGGGACCTCAATGATTGCCATGAAGATATTAAACATATCCTCGAAGCCCAAGGCCATTCTGTCCTCCGGGTGGACACGTTTACTCGACCCCCTCGTGGTCGTCGCCGTCAGCCCCTTCGAGTTGTCAAAATCACCTTTGATAGTAGAACCCTTCCGCCCTCTGTTATTCTTGCTGGTGCCAGATGCTCCGTTCAGGAGTACATTCCCTCTCCTAGAATTTGCAATAAGTGCTGGAAGTTTGGGCACGGTGTCCTCAAATGCACCAGTACTGTGTATCTCTGCCCCTTGTGTGGGGACGATAGTCATTCTAAGTCCGAGTGCACTTCTCCCCAGGCTCGCTGTCTCAATTGCGGTGAAGCCCACCCTACCTTCTCACGCTCGTGTATGCACTATAAACTCGAGGAAGCCGTCCTCAACTTGAAGCACCGTGATCGTCTGTCTTTTCCTGAAGCGAGACGCCAAGTTCGTCGTCTCACCCCTTTCGTGGGCGTCTCCTACGCTCGCGTGTTGCGTTCTACCTCTCCTCGTCCTTCCCGTCTTCCTCAGTCTCACAACCGTTTCCAGACCTTAAACCCGACCACACCCACCACCCCCTCCCCTATTCCTTTGCCTCCTGCCCAGATGGTCTCCCTCCTGGTTCTCCATCTGGGATTTCCCCCCTCCCTACCCAGTCCGCCATATCTCCTTTGTCTTCTTCCCCATCTCCCCCCACTCTTTCTTCCCGACCCTCCCCCCAGTCTCTTGACCCTCCACGCCGCCTGTCTGTCCAAGCTGATATCCATCATCCTCCCAGCAATCTTCGTGTTGTTCGCTCTCGTTCCTCTTCTCCTGCTGAGACCATTGAGTCTGTCGCCCAGTACGTTGTTACTGGAACGCCTGTCTCTTTGAGTCAGAAACGTAAGCCTGGATCCTCTCCTTCTTCCTCTCCGGCGGGTAAGAAGGTTTCGCTTTCTTCCTCGCCCCCTCCCTCTGACTCTGTCACTCCTTCCCCTCCCATTTCCGTGGTCGAACCCCCTGTCTCTGATATGGAGGTTTCTTCTGCCCCCGCTTCCCTCTCTGTTGCTGCCCTTCCTGAGGTGCACTCCCTGATTTCTGCCCCCCCTCCTCCAACTGTCCTTGCCTGCCCCTCTCAATCGTCTCCTCTTCTGGACCCCGTCAGTCCGCCTCTGGTCTGTTCTCTCGCTCCCTTCTCTCTCTCCTTACTAAGTTTACCCATGCCCCCTAACCCTGATTTTACTGACCCTGCTCCTGACCCTGACCCTACTCTGGACCCTGATCCTGACCCTGATCCTGAGATTCTTTCGTAAACTGTGTTCCTCTTTACCTTAATTTCTTTCTTGTTCTCTATTCCTATCCTATCTCTTTGATAATGTCTATTCTTCAGTGGAATATTCGTGGATTTTATGCCAACTTCCATGAACTCCAACTTCTAATTACACAGTTTACACCACTTTGTGTTTGTCTCCAGGAACCAATGCTTGGTGCTCGTCCTGGTCACTTTCGTGGTTATTCCTTTCTTTCTCCCCCCCCCCCCAGCTCTTGCTGGGGCCCATAACTCTACTGCTCTCTTAATTCGATCTGATATTCCCTTCGTCCCCCTCCTTCTTCCGTCCCCTATCCATTGTTCTGCTGCCCGTGTTTTTGTGGGTAAATGGTATACAGTCTGTTCCATTTATCTCCCTCCTAATGTCCCTCTTTCCCTTCCTGATCTTAAGCACCTCCTGGACTCCTTGCCAGAGCCGGTGCTCCTTTTGGGTGATTTCAACTGTCGACATTCCCTATGGGGTGATGTTCTGACAAACACCCGAGGCCGTCTTCTCGAACCGTTCGTCCTCGCTTCATCTCTATCTCTTCTGAATTCTGGTGAGCCCACTCATGTGGACTCTCGAACTCGCACCCTTTCCTGTCTTGATCTTTCTCTCTGCTCGTCGTCCCTCTACTTAGATTTCACGTGGCAGGTTCTTGATGACCTCCATAACAGTGATCATTTCCCCATCCTCGTTTCCTTTTTCTCTTTCCACCCTCCTCTTTCCTTCCCTAGGTGGCAGTTTGCCAAGGCTGACTGGTGCCTATTCACCCTCCGTGCTACTCTCTCTGACCTCTCCTCTCTGCCTCTTCCTCGCGCCCTCCTCCTTTTTTATGACAGTCTTCAACGCTGCCCTCAGCTCTATCCCTCGCTCTTCCTCCCGGGGCACCCGGAAGTGTGTTCCCTGGTGGAATGCGGACTGTGCTCGGGCTGTCCGCTGTAAGCGTGCAGCCTGGAAAAAACACCGCCGCCGGCAGACGGCTGATTCTTTTATTCTGTTTCGGAAGGCAAGTGCGGTGGCCCGTAGGACCATCCGTGCTGCTAAACGTGAGAGTTGGAAATCTTATGTTTCCACCATTACATCCGATACTCCTCTACCGCAGATTTGGAAGAAGATCCGCAAGATTGCGGGCAAGTTCGTTCCGGATGTCTCGCCAGTTCTCCACCTCCGTGGGACTCTTGTGGCGGATCCAGTGAAGGTCGCGGCCGAACTGGGTTCCCACTTTTCTTCTGTTAGCTCTGGTTCTCATCTTCCCAGATCCTTCCTTCTTCGTAAGCCTGTTCTTGAATCTTATCCTTTAGATTTCCACACTCATCTCCGCCTTCCCTATAACGATCCTTTCTCTCTTTCTGAACTTCAGTCTGCCCTGGCCCTCTGCGGATCTACGGCAGCGGGCTCGGATGACGTTCATTATGAGATGCTTCGCCATCTCCCTCCGTGCACGATTCAGTATTTACTGAATCTGTATAACCAGGTCTGGGAGTCGTCGTCCGTCCCTGAGGACTGGCTCGATGCTGTTGTACTCCCTATTCGGAAACCAGGGTCTCTCGGTACGTCCCCTCAGGACTTCCGCCCTATTGCTCTCACGAGTTGTGTTTGCAAGCTGTTTGAGCGTATGGTAAATGTCCGTCTCATGTGGTTCTTGGAACGCCATCACCACCTCTCTCCTTCCCAATTTGGTTTTCGCAAGTGCCGCAGCACGACTGATGTCCTGGTGAACTTGGAGGTCTATATTCGTACTGCTTTTGCTGCGAAGACCTCCGTTGTTGCTGTCCTTTTTGACCTGGAAAAGGCTTATGACACGACTTGGAGATACCATATTCTGTCCCAACTTCGTTCTTTTGGCCTTCGTGGTAATCTCCCTCTCTTCCTTCAAAACTTTCTCTCTCGTCGTTCCTTTCGAGTCAGGCTTGGTGCCACTCTCTCTGCCTCTTTTCGGCAGTGTGAAGGTGTGCCCCAAGGTAGTGTTCTGAGTACTACGCTTTTTCTGGTTGCCCTCAATGGTCTCCTTTCCTCCGTTCCTTCTGGCATCTTCTCCGCTCTTTATGTTGACGATCTTACTCTTTGCTGTCGAGGTGATGATTCGCCTCTCCTTCAACGGCGGCTTCAACTTGCGATTGATGCCGTGTCCTCTTGGGCCACCAATCATGGCTTCAAGTTCTCTACTACTAAGACTTGTGCCATGACTTTTACTCGGAAGCGGGTCGTTCTTCGTCCCTCTTTGTCACTTTATGGTCATCCCCTTGAGTACAGGGATTCCGCAAAGCTTTTGGGGTTATTCTTTGACACTCGTTTGTCTTGGTCGCCCCATGTCTCTTACCTCCGTGTGGAATGCTCTAAGGCTCTTAACCTACTTAAGGTTTTGTCCCATACTTCTTGGGGAGCGGATAGGCGCACGCTCCTCTATTTGCATTCCTCTCTCGTATTGTCTAAGCTCGATTATGGTTGCCCTGCATACTCTTCTGCTTCTCCTTCTACTCTTCGCCGTCTTGATCCTTTGCACCATACTGGGTTGCGCCTCAGCTCTGGTGCTTTTCGTTCCACTCCTACCCTCAGTTTGTACGCTGACACTGGCTTTCTGTCTCTCCAGGATCGCCGTGATCGTTACAGTCTTCGCTATCTAGCGCGATCCTTACAGCATCCTCACTCTCGCCTCTATCGTGCTTTGACTTTTACCCCTCCTGTAGTTCCTGTTCCTCTTCACCACCTTCCTCTTTCTGTCCGTTTGTCTTGCTTACAAGATTCTCTTTCGGTTTGTCTTACTAATGTTTCTCCTCGTATTGTTCCCTCCTTGCCCCCGTGGAGGGTCCCCCTTCCCAAATTTTGTACTTCTCTGACCCGCATCACTAAAGCTTTTACCCCTCCTACAGTTCTGAAACGCCTCTTCCTTGAGCACTTTTCTTCTCACTCCCACTCCATTCCCATCTTCACCGACGGGTCAAAGTCTGCTGACGGTGTGGGCTACTCTGTTGTTTTTCCTGACCAAACTTATATGTGTCGCCTTCCTCCAGAGGCTAGCATCTTCACAGCAGAACTCTATGCTATTCTCTATGCTCTTCGTCTCCTGCTTTCCCGGGGACAGTCCTCCTTCGTGGTAGTAGTTGACTCTCGTAGTGCCCTCATGGCTTTAGGGTCCTTTAATCCCGTCCACCCTGTGGTCATCGAGATTCAACATTGGCTGTTTCTTATCTCCAGTAAATTTAAGTCGGTTGCGTTTTGCTGGGTTCCCAGCCATGTTGGTGTCTCTTTAAATGAGCGTGCGGATACTGCCGCTAAGGACGCTATCCGCACTTGTCCCGTCTCCCGTAAAGGTGTTCCTTATTCTGACTTTTACCCAGTTATTCATGCCTCCATCCTTGCCCGTTGGCAGCGTTGTTGGTCTTCTGTTATTGGTAACAAACTGCGTACTCTCAAGAGTCGTGTGTCCCAGTGGCCTTCCTCCTGCCACCATAACCGACGGTGGGAAACGGCTCTGGCTAGGTTACGTCTTGGCCATACCCGTTTAACTCACGGTCACTTAATGGAGCGCCGCCCTGCTCCTTATTGTCCGAATTGCATTGTCCCTCTTACGGTCGTACATATCCTTGTTGAATGTCCTGACTTCCAGGACGAGCGTGTGTCTTGTTTTCCGACTGCCCCCCGCAGTCGTTTGTCCCTCGATAGAATTCTTGGCGACTCTGATACTTTTGATATCGTTCGCCTTATGCGTTTTTTGTTCTCGTATTGGCATCCTTGGTGATATTTAGCGCCCTCTGATTATCCCGCAATTTGATGGTGCTACATAGCCTTCCGGTTTGGTGCCTTCTATTGATAATTACTTAANATTGGTTCCCTGCAGCCCTTTGATCAGGCCTTTCTCTCTCTTCTTGAGAATAGGTGCAGTTTGCATGAAGGGTTAACCCTCCCGATGACTGCACCAGGACAGACGTAAGGAGATGCGTTGACGGTAGGATGAGAAGAAAGTCAAAAGCGGTAGATGTGATGGCCGTAGAGAGAGGAGAGGCGGCGAAAACTGAGTCGAACGTTAGAGGGAGACACCCGCACCGGGGGCGGGCGTCGCGGTCACGGTGGCAGCCACGCACGCTTGGCAGTGTGTGCAAGACGGGAACTAATACTTCTCCGGAAACTTGTATATCGGAAAGCGCAAGCAGTACGCTTCCCAAATCACCCGCTCGTCAGCGGGCAGCCGGCCACCAGCAGCGCCCTCGGCTGAGACATCCTATCCGGCACCCGATACACAAACTCCTTCACCCGCGACACCCAGATAGTGGACGAGCACCACGGGATCGGAAGCACCGGGCATCTCGATAAGGGCCCAACTCCGGACCCTCACAGGGCACGACTCCAGCAGACGGAACCAGGCAATCCCCAGACCGGAGCAAGGAAGGAGGGGATACAGCAGGGGATGCAGGCGCGGCACCGACCCCACCACCGGGCACAGGACCCGAGGCCCCCCGGCGCACATCTTTCCGCAACATCACGACGAGGTCCAGATCATCAGGGACAACCCCCCACTGCGGAGATCCAACAGCAGGAGACGCAGGAGGAGAGGCACAGTAGCAACTTCGGAGTCTCGCACAGCACCAACATCCTCGGAGGGGGCGCCAGATCATCATACTCCCCCACCTCCTCCCAAGGCACACCACGAGGGGGAGACACACTCCGAGCCCGCCGTGAACGCTTCGAGACAGGTCGCACCACGCCCAGCAGGCCCCGCCGCAGGCACGGCCACCATCTTCACATCCACACAGGTCACACCAGCACTGTCCGAAGAGTCCACAGAGGCCACATCACCACACTGTCCACATCATCCAGGGAAACAGCCTCAGAACACCGACGCGCACGCTTCTGCAAAGGGATGGAAAGAGCAGAACTACAGTTGTCAGCACACACAGGCACGGCAGGCACCTCTCCCTGCCGAAGCATCCCCTCTAAAACAGCAGAACCCGTATTCCCGGGAGCCGGTATCACATCCACAGGCGGGACATGGACCTCCACCGGGACATCCTGCACAACACGCAGCTCGGGCGACGGCCCAACACCCACCGGCTCAACATCCCCAGGGGCCACAGCAGGCACCAGACGGGTCGTGCAGGCCGTAGAATTCACCTCAACAGGCGGAGCAGCAGACAGGCAATCAGGCGCCGCAGGCACAGTACCCACTCCATCCTCAGAACCGTCCGAAAGTAACAAGGGTGGGAAATCCTCCGCACGAAAAACATGCACCCGACCAGCTGCTCCCACGTCGCATGCTGCAGCCAGATGACCCTCGTGACCACACCGATAACAGGTGCGCGGTTGACCCCGATACTGGCAGTGGAGCGTGTATCCCAACACGGACATCGACGACGGTACACTGCACTTCAGCGACATTGTCAGGGTGCGGGAGCCGTCAAGCATACCAACACAGTGCCCGGCAACGACCCTGTTCCAACGAACACTTAACACTGTCCCAAACCGTTCGAAACAGGAGGTCAAAAAGTCGTCCTGAAATTCGAAGGGGGCACCATGCACCGCCACAGACGTCAAGGTGACACTAAGATTCACTACCTTAACGGAGCCAGCAGTATCAGAGAGAGGGTAAACACGCCCCTCACACCGCGCGAAAAACGCCTGAAAGGCAGCCTGGAGGCGGAACTTTACCACAGCACGGTTGCCCTGAAGCAGCTGGATGCCCACCAGGTCCGACAGCTGCACATGAAGCACGTCCACCAGGGAGACACCAACCAATGGATGGCCCACTGGTACCGTAAACGCCAGACCAGCCGACAATGTCCTCTTCACTGGGGGGGCGAGAAGTCCCCATGGCTAAGCAAACGTCACCCTGTCAGTGGCAGACCACCACCAGCAGGGCAAACCAGCAATCACCCAACGTAAACACTAGCCAGTGCGGAGAGACCTCGGGAGCGTCCGACCTGGCCGGTGGTCACCACGCAACTCGATCAGGCCTTTAGTTGGATTTATCAACCAGGTTGTTCGTTGCGGCTGCTCTCAAACCTGGTAAGCGGTTGGTTTGAAAGTGTCCTGAGGATAGTTTTTATTATTTATTATTATTATTAGCATAAACTTGTAAAGTTTTGGGTAAGGACTTTAGGCTTCGAATATTATTGATCACATCTTGCTATGGCGTATGGTTTTTATGCAGGTTTGGAACGGGTACTTGTAAAAATAAATTCTTGCGCAAAATTATTAATACCTTCTACCTGTGCTTTAGGGAAGATTTAAAACTTTTAAGCGGTCACATTAATTTTAGTTTTCGACAGATTCTAGAAGTACAAATCTTGTATGCATTCCATGTTGGTTTCTCTTGCTTCCTTCCAATGGCGCTGTAAGCCTGCTAAAACATTCCACTCCTAGAGAGCATTATTTTGAAGTATCGCAACTAGTATGCCTTTTGTAACGGCCTAGTTATCGAACTTACCCTCTATCTTGCAGGTTTGACAGCTAGATTATCTTTTGAATGAAAGGAACATAGCACTCTGATATATTACCCTCAATCCTGTCTTACTAAGCTAACGCAGTTTAATCACTAAATGATTTTTGTTCATTAAAATGTTTTCAGCCATGACTACTACAAAACCTTCTTGCCTTGTTTTTATAGTTTACTTTTACAGCATTTGTGTAGCAAATTTTTATATTTACACCTTTACATAGGACAGTAGCTGGCACTTACTCCTATGAATGTTATTGTGACCCATTTGGAAGTTCCGTTTAAAAAGAGACTGAAGATTTGCTGTCCTATTGTCTACTCGTGACATTCCTAGCGTAATCTGTAAGAGATGCTATAGTTTGCATAGTATTTCTGCTTTTGATGTTTCACTAGAAGAAAAATTTGATTTTACTAGTGCTGCCCATGCCTATTAAAGCCCTCTTCAAAGCACAGTTAGGACTGGCACTGCAGATCTGTTTTCAAATCATTACAGATGAGTATGCAGAGACTTGATGTTTAGCATGTTCAAAGATTGGCATATAGGAGCAGAGTGGTGTTTGAGACTAGAATTTGTTCCTGATTGTCAAAGTAATTAACGGTGGCTGATCCCCAGGCAGATACTAAGAGATATGGGCAAGAGTGAAATAGTTACGTATGCGAAACTAGGTGCGTAGCATGTGGTATTGGAGAGAATACCTATTGTTATACACTAGTTATATATGGTACTGGTGAGAGATGGGGGGGGGGTCGCTGTCGTGAACCCACCTCTAAAGGATCCTCGGAAAACACCGCTGCAACCAACAGTGTAATAACAATAACATTTTATTTAGGAAAAGTACACATAAATGCAGAGTTGCAAACCTACAGTTGGATTTATAAAGCTAGTACATAAAATACCTAAAACCACTAATACGCATAGCGTTTTGAGCAAAACCGTTGTGCGTTTTTTGGAACCCAAGGACAGTAAAGACCCAAAGAGTTGAGACCATCCCTGTACTGCAGCCTACCCTTCACGAACTTCCAAAAGCTGAGCCGTATTGTACCTCTCCAACCTACCAAACAACAAACTTAATCGGTCCAAATACCCCTAAAGTTTTTAGAATTTTAGGGCCCCCCTCCTTCTCAAAGGAGACGAGAATAATCTCGGTCAATCCACCTGCAAATGAGGACCACAGAAGGCAGCGATGGTACCCCGAAGCCAGTCCACCAAACATGACAAAACGAGCCCCCCTTCAAATAAAAATATTTACTTTTTCGACAAGTAAAACAATTAAAAACAAAAATGGCGTTGGGACTCGCTATCCCCGCAATGGGTTAAACAGTGAGAGCCTACAATACCAAACATAAACATCCGGGCTTTAGTAGAAAGGGTCTCTTGAAGGAACAAAAACATAAACTCCTGATGTTTAGGGGGGGGGGGCAAATACTACCTTCAGAGCTACCCAAACCACTCCTCTCTCCCCCCCCCCCCACCAAACAACGGGTACGTCCCCCTCCACTCTGTGAGCCACACGACCCAAAAGCGCTCTATACACTTCCCAACAATAGACAAACTCAGGATAGCGACCAAAGAATGGGAACAGCACAAGCGTAAACTGGTGGCGTAATGAAAGCCACGTCCTGAAAACTCGATACTCTCATAATATAACTCCTCGGTTCTTTACATGTTAATTAAGACCATCCCAGATTCTGTGCTAGTGCCCGACCCTGTGTCTCCTGTGGTGTTACCCCCTGATGTTCCTCCTCATATGATGTAGCCCGCTGCAGACGTGTCTGGCGAGGTTGACCTGGATGACCGGCCTGTTGAAGATGTTTTCAACGAAATACGTACTAGCAAGACGACCTTACAGTGGGAGCGGGTGTTTATGATCCCGCTGTGCCTGTCTATTATTTGGATTACCTTGTGTACGTGTTTTTGTCTGGGGTTCTGGAATTCATGGCACGTCCTCGTGCACCTGTCAATCCTGATAAGGAGTGTCTTTGGGAGGCGTACTGTCTCCGGTTTCCGGTGGCGGACTTTGCAGAGAAATATGCGTAGGTGTAGCATAGCTTGCTCTCGTCTCTCCCATTATTTTGTCTGCTGTGGGCCTGTCAGGCCTATGATTGTGTGCCTTGACTGTTAGGTGTTTTGTACTTTCTAAACATTGGGTTGCAGTGCAATGTGGTATACTCCACACTGAACTTGTAGATCAACTTGCGACACGTAAAACACCACGTACCGCCGTCCGGTGTGGCAAGCCTCCCTCTCACAAACGCCTCCGTTTTCGTCGCCGCTCTTCTACAGCTACAGCTCGACGCAATAAGAACTTTTGTCACTCTTATTCTCAACGTGCGTGACTCTAAATCTGTACTGGTGCAGTAATCAGGAAGATTAACCCTTCGTGCAAACTACACCTACTATCCAGAAGACCATCCTGCAACTCGAGCCCCCTACGAAAGGAACCCCCAAAAATGGCCAACGACTTGAAATACTCATCTGAAAGACCAATCCCACCCTCTGCCAAACCCATTCCACCTGGTTCGCCGATCCTATGTTTAACGGCCAAAACACGCATATCGAAAAACCACTTAATCCATTTCAAATGAGGGCCCTGCCTAACAGGAAACAAAGGGCCAAGTATCTGACCTTAAACCTAACGGTTCTCAATAATCGCCTGCTGATGAAATCGACTTTTTAGACAATTCGCCCACCCCCCATACCGAAAGAGAAACCGTCGCCCAGTTATACAGCATCGATTACTCGTAACCAATTGATACCCAGCATGCGAACAGACCGCACCACGAGAAACACTCTTCCCAAGACTCCCTAGAAGCCCAACACCATAATGCAGGATTTCCTGTGACAAACGACAGCCCCCGTGGCCAACTAAAAACTGTACACCACTTCCTACACACCAACAACCAAACCTTCCATAGCCTTGAAGACAGTAGAATCATTAGCATACCCACATACTTTCAGGTCAAACTCTTTGGGCAGCCTCGGGGAAACGATGGAACCACAAGCCCGAAAAAAATAACGGTTCCCGGGAAAGAATATACAAAAGCGTCGACAGGGGAAAGCTCTGCCCAACAGAGCACCCAATGGCAAATGAATCGCTAGGCAACGCACACAGGCCTGCCAACAGCACCCCCTATACATTATCCCATACCAGCCCACAAACCACGAGGCAACCCCAATCCTCCCGAGGACCGCAACATGTACTCAATTGCTACACGGTCCAGGTTGCTCAAAAGTCGCTATAAAGGCACTTTACATCTATAGTGAGTCAGTTATTGGTCTTTATCCACACTACCCTCCCCCCCCCCTCCCTGTCCGGCCTGTTGCTGCCATAAAGGGGGCTTGGTGGGCGGCTGCTGGAGTGTGATGCTCCACAGGACAGTCCTCTATCCTTTTGTGGCCTTATGCTCCTTCTGCTGTCCTCTCTAATACTGCCGGATGACTTTAACTTTTCCTTATGTTTCGTTCTTCTCCACCCCTTTTGTCCTTTCTAATTTTCATTTCTCGCCGACCTTTTGCCCACTTTGATTATTCTTTCAGCCTTTTGTTTCGACGCCTGGGTGTTTGAAGGGCATACTTTTGCACCCGTAGAATTGTCGTACCCGACGTCGCGAGCGAGGGGGATGCCTTTATTGTCAATCCTCCTTTCGTCACTGAACTCGATCTTGACCGACTGACGGTTCTTAATTAAGGTGGAGTTTGTGGGGCGTATACTCACGATGCACCCCTAGGGGGCCCCCGGCAAGATCGGCAACATGTCTCTTGTTGGGAGTCCTGCCTCTAATTGTGGCTCCGTGGAGGGTGTGGTGTCACATTCGTGAATGAAAGTCTGACCTCTCATTTTGTCTCGTTCTGTTCCTCTTATACCTTCTCGGGCTCGTGGGGTGGTCGACCAAGCCCACAAGTCAGACCGTGTTGGAAGACCAGACTCTGTAGCCCCCGCTGCATTGGGCCCAGACCTTGTGCCTCTTTGGACCCTCCTGACTACTCCCCTCGGCTCCCCTCCCTCCTCCTGTGGTTGGGTCGAGCCACAATCCCCCAGTGGCCCCCACCTCGTCCCCTGGCACGGCTCAGTCTTTCATTGTGACTACTGCGCCTTTTTAACCCCTCTCTGGGGGTTCTCAACGCCGTCCTCGCCACAACCGCACTCGCTCAACCCCTTCCCATACTGATGCGCACCAAGCCTTGTTTGGACCCGCTTTGTGGGCCAAATACTTTAATCTCCTCCCTCTGGATTCTACACCTGACAATTTCTCCCTCCAAATTCACCTTGTTGATTCAGTAGATGCCTCTTGCTTTCAACCCCACCCATCTCTGCACACGAGTCATTGCTGCTGCTCTTCAGGATGCAGCCACTCGCTTGGCCGCCGTGTCCTGCCTTGGCAAGACCCCTGTTCGGGTCTCCAAGATCGCTCGGTTGAATGCCAGTGTTGGCACTGTTATCTTCCCACCCCATGTTGCAACTTGTGCTAGAAATTTACAGGACTGTCACAAAAATATTCGGCATATCCTCAAAGCCCAGGGCCATTCTGTTCTCCAGGTCGACACGTTTACTCGTCCCCCTCGTGGTCGTCGCCGTCAGCCCCTTCAGGTTGTGAAGATTACCTTTGATGGTAGGACCCTTCTGCCCTCTGTCATTCTTGCTGGTGCCAGGTGCTCCGTCCAGGAGTACATTCCCTCTCCTCGGCTCTGTAATAAGTGCTAGAGGTTTGGGCATGGTACCCTCCGATGCTCCAGTACTCTCTCTGTCCCTTGTGTAGGGACGAAGGTCACTAAGTCGGAGTGCTCTTCTCCCCGAGCTCGCTGCCTCAATTGCGGTGAGCTCCACCCTGTACATTACAAACTTGAGGCACCCATCCTCACCTTGAAGCACCGGGAAAGTTTCTTTTCCTGAGGTGAGGCGCCAAGTTCGCCGTCTTTCCCCTTTCGTTGGCGTCTCTTATGCTCGCGTGTTGCGCTCTTCCTCTCCTCGTCCTTCCCACCTTCCTCAGTCTCAAAACCGTTTCCAGGCCTTAGACCCAGACACGCCCACCGCCTCCCCCTCTGTTCCTTTACGTTCTGTCCCCCCTCCTGGTTTTCTGTCTAGGGTTCTCCGTCTTTCTGCCCAGTCTGTCATTCCTGTCTTCTTTCTCGTCTCCCTCAGATCCTCCTTCCCATCCTTCTCCTCCATCTCTTGGCTCTCTACGCTGCCTGTCTGTGCGGGCTGATGTCCATCACTCCCAGCGGTCATCGTATTGTTTGCTCTCGTTCTTCTTCTCATGATGAGACGCTTGAGTTTGTTGCACAGTTCGTTGTTGCTGGGCCGCCTGTCTGAGTCAGAAGCAAATGCCTGGCTCATCTCCTTCCTCCTCCCCGGCAGGTAAGAAGGCTTCGCTTTCTTCCTTGCTCCCTACCGCTGACTCTCTCTCTCCATCCTCTCCCGTTTCGGTGGGGGCCCCCCCACCCCATCCCGTTCCCGCTCTGGAGGTTTCTCTGGACTCGGCATCCCCCTCGGTTGCTACCATTNTGCTCTCTCTAATAGCTTTTACTTTCGTCAGCCTCAACGTGGATCAAAGATTCTATACTTTATGGTTTTTATGCGCATAGTCTTCATTCCTCTGTTCCTGCTGTGTAACCACAACCCCAGCTCGATCATCCCACTGTGTTTGGACATGATGCTTGGTATGTGGTCTTCATGCTCCTCTTCTCCCTCTCCAACGGCTACTGTTCATCCCTCTGCATAATCACCAATAGCACTACAGACCATTACCCCACATTTCTCTTAACTAACATTAACAAACCACCTTTAGAGTCAAGGGAGTTAAGCTTTAGGCTGCACAATGAAACTGCTATAGACAATTTTATAACTACTGCTGATAATGTCAACTGGGAGTCCGAGTTAGGTAACATAGGGGACATCAACCTAGCAATGCAATCTTTTCTTCAAAAAACTCTCAGCCTTTATAACACCCACTGTCTTATGCTTACGAAACAAGTCACAACCAAAAGGCTTACCATTCCTTGGCTTACAAAGGGAATACTTAAATCCGTTAATAAAAAACATGACTTTGAGAAGAAGTATAGGTTAGGAACCGTCTCCAAAGAATTCTCAAAGAATTACTCGTTATTGCTATCTAAAATAATTAGACGAGCCAAAACTAAATACTACGAAGATAAATTTACCCAAATAAAGAGAAACATTAAAAAAACTTGGAGCACAATTTCACAAATATTGGGATCAAAGAAGATTTTAAATAACAAACCAACACTCCTGTCCAATAACGATGGGCAGCTCTCAGCCTCTGATTCTGCTATTGAGAATCAATAGGTTCTTCTCTTCCATTGGGTCATCCCTTGCAAATGATATTCCATCTTCCAGTACTGATGTTAAGGACTATCTTACAGGTAACTATCCACAGTCTCTGTACCTAAAGCCTACGAATTCCACTGACGTCAATAAGATAATCCTTTCCCTTAAAACCAAGTCTAGTGCCCTTGAGGAGATACCAACTTTAATTTACAAAAAAGCCTCCAGATCTTTAGCCCCTGTTATTGCATTGCTCTTCAACAAGTCACTTGAACTCCAAACCTTTCCAGATATTCTAAAAAAAAAGCGAGAGCAACCCCTGTCCACAAATGTGGTGATCTCACAGATGTTAACAACTACAGACCCATATCGATCCTGCCTAACTTGTCAAAAATATTTAAAAAACTAATCAACAAGCAGCTTTACTCTTATCTAGCCAAACACAATATACTTAGCTCTTGTCAATATGGCTTCAGACCCAAAAAAGCACTAACGATGCACTTATTAGTATGATTAACTTCATTCATGCAGCTCTTGATAGAAATGAGTTCCGGGTTATTTGTGGACCTGCATAAGGCTTTCGACACTGTCAACCACCAAAACCTTCTTCTTAACTTACATCATTATGGAGTCAGAGGACACTCCCTGCAATACCTCGAATCTTACCTTACTGACAGGCTCCAGTATGTTTCTGTGAATAATTCAATTTCTCCCACCATACCCATCAACATCGGTGTTCCTCAGGGCAGCATACTTGGACCTCTCCTCTTTCTCATCTACATTAATGACCTTCCAAATTCCTCCCAACACCTTAGACCAATTCCATTTGCTGACGACACAACCTTCATTTACTCCAGTCCTGACCCCCTTGCTCTAAATGCCACAGTAAATACTGAGCTAAATAAAGTCCATCTTTGGCTAACTGCCAACAAACTGACCCTTAACATTGACAAAACTTTCTATATTTTGTTTGGCAATAAATCCTCTAATCAAATAAATCTCAGAATAAAAAATACCCAAGTTTGTAACAAATTAGATGGCAAATTCCTTGGCGTTCTCATTGACCACAAGCTGAATTTCCAGGGACACATTCTAAATATATAAAAAAAAGTTTCAAAAACTGTTGGCATTCTTTCTAAGATCAGATATTATGTATCCCGCCCTGCGCTGGTGACTCTCTATTATTCCCTCATCTATCCATATCTCAACTATGGTATTTGTGCTTGGGGCTCTACTACCCAAATTATTTACGTCCTCTAATTACTCAACACAAAGCTGCTATTAGGACAATATCCAACTCTGGCCCCAGACATCACTCGGTACCCCTACTCAAATCTCTGAATATGTTAGATATTAAGTCGCGGCACATTCTCTCATGTGTATTATACATATATAAAACGCTGAACTGTAATGCCAATCCTGAACTCAAAAGCTTCGTTGAAGGTTGTAACAGAACCCATGAGCACCACATCAGAAACAAATACAGTTTTGATATTCCAAGAGTACAACTTAATCAAACTAGAAATGCTCTACAAATCAAGGGACCCAGAATGTGGAATGACCTTCCCAACCATGTTAATGACTGTACCTCTCTCAACCAGTTTAAGATAAAAACGAAGCACTTCCTAATAAATTCCCTGTAACCTACCTTACCCCTCTATTGTCAACCCATGTCTGTTTTTTTTTTAAACAACGCTGTTTGTCGACCTAACTGTATTTGTGCTGCTTTTTCAACCATGTTCCCCCTTTCTTATTTTTATTTTTATTTGTTCTCAACACATTTTATACTTTAAGCTCAATTAGTATTAAGTTTTAGTCTTTAATGTTTTTTCTGCCCGAAACGCTTTGCGTAATAGTGGCTTTAGGCATTGTATGTGCTAGCTCTATCTATAAATCCATCACCATTGTATCTTACCTTGTATATATGTACCTTACCTGAATAAAAATTTATTTATTTATTTATGTATGGCCCAAAGTAAGTACAAACCAAATATGTATTGCATGATTGGTGACCCTGGAGTGACCAATGTAACGTACGTTTATGTTACGTTGTTGGGCAGATTAGATATACAGTGTTTAATGAGTTTTTATATTTATTTAGTAGTCCTGGATACAGCAGTGTCGTAGACGTTGAGACGAAGCCTGGAGCAGAGCAGAGAGCTGAGTGAGGCCGGAGTCGTGGAACTCTATGTGGGAGAGCGTGACGGCTCGATTGGGAATTGTGAGTGTCTGAACTTGGGGAGCGAGAGCGTTGTAGCTGGATGCGGTTGTAGTCTGCTGTCTGCTCTGTGTCGAAGCTGTAGCGTCTTGGGTCGATTAGAACTGCCCACGCCGAGTACTACATTCTTGACTGGATATTGTACTGGTTCGCTGTTCTCACATCGTTGGGTTATATGGTGATTACACCTCAGCTCCCTCCAACAAGGTGAGAAGAGTATTACCTGTAATTGGGGAAAGGATTGTAGCTTGTGTGATTAGTAATGCATTAAGATAATGAGATAATGGAGCGAGTATAAGGATTACTCGCTACACTAGCAACAGCGAGGCATTTTAGGAGCCCCTCTCAGAAAAGGCAAGGTAGACTGTATCTACTTAAATTGTCAAAAAGCATTTGATACTGTTCCTCATGAAAGGCTTATTTACAAAATGAAGAAACAAGCTAGGATAGCTAGGAAGACATTGAACTGAAAAATGAGAGTACTTGAAAGACAGAAAACAGTCAACAGAAGGTTTTATGTTGCAGGAAAGTGATAAGAGATCCCCCAAAGCCTGGTCCAAGGGCTAATCCCGTTCCTAATTTATATGAATAACCTACCTGATGGAGTGAACTCATACATGTCAATATTTGCATGTAAAACAAAGCTAATGAGGAATGTAAACATTGATGAATATTGAAATTTGGAAGAAATAACTACACTTAAAATATTATTGTCAGGAATAAGTGTTTGTCAGGAAGACCCGACAAACTCTAGGAGTGGGCAAACAAATGGGGTTGCTAAAACTCAACAAATGTAAGGTAATGAAGATGGGAAAGAGAAAAAGGAAACAAAGAAGAATCTACTATATAAGGGAAAGGCAAGAACTTGAATTGGTAATAATAAATAATAATGTGGATTGGATATACATTGTACCTTTATTTGGATTTGTACCTTTAATTGTATCTATTCTCAAAACATTTATTCTTTTTGTCCAATTAGTATTAAGTTTTAGATATTAATGTTTTCTTGCCCGAAACGCATTGCGTAATAGTGGCTTTAGGCATTGTATGTACTAGCTCTATCTATAAATTGATCCACTTATGTAAAATCTCTCTATGTATGTACCTTTCCTGAATAAACATATTATTATTATTATTATTATAATTCCATCATTAACACCAAAGGCACACATAAATAAGGTAACACTGACAGCATATGGAAATGCTGATAAACATAACTAATAAAAAATAAGAACCCCTTCAATGCAATCTACATGGCCTATATCACAACCAATACAGCACCGAAATATGCAAAATTGGCCTAGAATCGGCACCTTGTGAAACATACAACCAAAATTGAAAAAGTACCAAGGTTTGCAAAAAGATTAGTACCAGAAGTAAGATAGTTAAGGGAACTAGATCTCCCAAACCTTGTGGAGAGAAGAAACAAAGAGATTATGATCACAACATACAAGGTACTGAAGGAAATAGACCAGGTGGACAAGGATAGGCACTTTTAATTGATATAAAGTAGGACAAAAGGACGTAAGTGGAAACTGAAAACACAAATGAGTCAAAGAAATGTTAGGAAATATGATAACCTTGTGCTGGTTACCAATATGCAGAATGCACTGACATAAGTTTTGGAAGCCACCACTATCCATAACTTGAAAGGCTAATCACTAAATGCAGTGATTTGGCAAAGATTTCAAACTTCTATAAAGTTAAATTATAACAACAGGTACAACGCTAATAGACAGGACATATATAGAGCTAAACATAATTTCCCCTAACTCACAGATATGTAAGCATGGTTAAAAGTATACTGTCATACTTTGACAATCCTCTACAGTTAGACAAGCTACAAGGACACTGGAGACATGTAATACATATTTGGTTTGTACTTACTTTGGGACATAAATAAATAAATAAATAAATTTTTATTCAGGTAAGGTACATATATACAAGGTAAGATACAATGGTGATGGATTTATAGATAGAGCTAGCACATACAATGCCTAAAGCCACTATTACGCAAAGCGTTTCGGGCAGAAAAAAACATTAAAGACTAAAACTTAATGCTAATTGAGTTTAAAGTATAAAATGTGTTGAGAACAAATAAAAATAAAAATAAGAAAGGGGGAACATGGTTGAAAAAGCAGCACTAATACAGTTAGGTCGACAAACAGCGTTGTTTAAAAAAAACAGACATGGGTTGACAATAGAGGGGTAAGGTAGGTTACAGGGAATTTATTAGGTAGTGCTTCGTTTTTATCTTAAACTGGTTGAGAGAGGTACAGTCTTTAACATGGTTGGGAAGGTCATTCCACATTCTGGGTCCCTTGATTTGTAGAGCATTTCTAGTTTAATTAAGTTGTACTCTTGGAATATCAAAACTGTATTTGTTTCTGGTGTGGTGCTCATGGGTTCTGTTGCAACCTTCAACGAAGCTTTTGAGGTCAGGATTGGCATTACAGTTCAGCGTTTTATATATGTATAATACACATGAGAGAATGTGCAGCGACTTAATGTCTAACATATTCAGAGATTTGAGTAGGGGTACCGAGTGATGTCTGTGGCCAGAGTTGGATATTGTCCTAATAGCAGCTTTGTGTTGAGTAATTAGAGGACGTAAATAATTTTGGGTAGTAGAGCCCCAAGCACAAATACCATAGTTGAGATATGGATAGATGAGGGAATAATAGAGTCACCAGCGCAGGGCGGGATACATAATATCTGATCTTAGAAAGAATGCCAACAGTTTTTGAAACTTTTTTTGATATATTTAGAATGTGTCCCTGGAAATTCAGCTTGTGGTCAATGAGAACGCCAAGGAATTTGCCATCTAATTTGTTACAAATTTGGGTATTTTTTATTCTGAGATTTATTTGATTAGAGGATTTATTGCCAAACAAAATATAGAAAGTTTTGTCAATGTTAAGGGTCAGTTTGTTGGCAGTTAGCCAAAGATGGACTTTATTTAACTCAGTATTTACTGTGGTATTTAGAGCAAGGGGGTCAGGACTGGAGTAAATGAAGGTTGTGTCGTCAGCAAATAGAATTGGTTTGAGGTGTTGGGAGGCATTTGGAAGGTCATTAATGTAGATTAGAAAGAGGAGAGGGCCAAGTATGCTGCCCTGAGGAACACCGATGTTGATGGGTATGGTGGGAGAAATTGAATTATTCACAGAAACATACTGGAGCCTGTCAGTAAGGTAAGATTTGAGGTATTGCAGGGAGTGTCCTCTGACTCCATAATGATGTAATTTAAGAAGGTTTTGGTGGTTGACAGTGTCGAAAGCCTTACGCAGGTCCACAAATAACCCAGAACTCATTTCTATCAAGAGCTGCATGAATGAAGTTAATCATACTAATAAGTGCATCGTTAGTGCTTTTTTGGGTCTGAAGCCATATTGACAAGAGCTAAGTATATTGTGTTTGGCTAGATAAGAGTAAAGCTGCTTGTTGATTAGTTTTTCAAATATTTTTGACAAGTTAGGCAGGATCGATATGGGTCTGTAGTTGTTAACATCTGTGAGATCACCACATTTGTGGACAGGGGTTGCTCTCGCTTTTTTTTTTAGAATATCTGGAAAGGTTTGGAGTTCAAGTGACTTGTTGAAGAGCAATGCAATAACAGGGGCTAAAGATCTGGAGGCTTTTTTGTAAATTAAAGTTGGTATCTCCTCAAGGGCACTAGACTTGGTTTTAAGGGAAAGGATTATCTTATTGACGTCAGTGGAATTCGTAGGCTTTAGGTACAGAGACTGTAGATAGTTACCTGTAAGATAGTCCTTAACATCAGTACTGGAAGATGGAATATCATTTGCAAGGGATGACCCAATGGAAGAGAAGAACCTATTGAACTCAATACCAGAATCAGAGGCTGAGAGCTGACCATCGTTATTGGACAGGAGTGTTGGTTTGTTATTTAAAATCTTCTTTGATCCCAATATTTGTGAAATTGTGCTCCAAGTTTTTTTAATGTTGCTCTTTATTTGGGTAAATTTATCTTCGTAGTATTTAGTTTTGGCTCGTCTAATTATTTTAGATAGCAATAACGAGTAATTCTTTGAGAATTCTTTGGAGACGGTTCCTAACCTATACTTCTTCTCAAAGTCATGTTTTTTATTAACGGATTTAAGTATTCCCTTTGTAAGCCAAGGATTGTTAAGCCTTTTGGTTGTGACTTGTTTCGTAAGCATAAGACAGTGGGTGTTATAAAGGCTGAGAGTTTTTTGAAGAAAAGATTGCATTGCTAGGTTGATGTCCCCTATGTTACCTAACTCGGACTCCCAGTTGACATTATCAGCAGTAGTTATAAAATTGTCTATAGCAGTTTCATTGTGCAGCCTAAAGCTTAACTCCCTTGACTCTGAAGGTGGTTTGTTAATGTTAGTTAAGAGAAATGTGGGGTAATGGTCTGTAGTGCTATTGGTGATTATGCAGAGGGATGAACAGTAGCCGTTGGAGAGGGAGAAGAGGAGCATGAAGACCACATACCAAGCATCATGTCCAAACACAGTGGGAATGATCGAGCTGGGGTTGTGGTTACACAGCAGGAACAGAAGAATGAAGACTATGCGCATAAAAACCATAACGTATAGAATCTTTGATCCACGTTGAGGCTGACAAAAGTAAAAGCTATTAGAGAGAGCAATATTAGCTTCCAGTTTTTAATTTATTCCAATAAATGCAAACTTAAAATATTAAAATATAGAAAAGCTACTTTTCAAAAATAAAATTAATCTAAAACTACAATTCAAATGTTAAATATTTTTTATTTAGTAATAATATTTGACCACAAATTATAAAATATTTAAGTAACAATTTAAATGAGCATATGTAATATTAGTAAAACACAGTACTGTAGTAGCAAAATTTTATAAAAATTATAAACCACACAATAAAAATGGCTGAATAAGTGGTCTAGGTGCTTCTTAAATTGTATACTGTACAGTGTATATGTGTGTGTACTCACCTAATTGCACTCACCTAATTGTGCTTGCGGGGGTTGAGCTTTGGCTCTTTGGTCCCGCCTCTCAACTGTCAATCAACTGGATGTCACTATTTTGTTTGTGTGTGTGTGTGTGTGTGTGTGTGTGTGTGTGTGTGTGTGTGTGTGTGTGTGTGTGTGTGTGTGTGTGTGTGTGTGTGTATAGTGTGCTCCTTTAATCTGCCCTCCTAACTATATATGAAAGCTGAATGAATCAGGAACAGAGAATGGAGTGCCGCTACCTCTGTGTTTGGTACCTATAATAATGCCATACAATAAAACACACCGATATGAAACATTTCATTGCCATTAAAAAACAATCACAATTCATGTTATAACTTACCCACATTAGAAAACCAGCACCTTGACGTCCAACATAGTCCCCTATGTTAAACAATAGAAAGGTAACCACAGGCTGGAAGTACACCTCTGCAGAAAAAATAGCCTGTATTATAAGTCCATTTCATTCAATGGTTAAGCAATTCACTTTTGTCTTCAACAAGTCTAAACCAATCTTATATTCCAAATGATTCTTTACTCACCAATAACATTTATGTACTATTTACTGTAACTAACTTAGATACATCATTAGATACAGGAAATATCTGTATTTATCTTAGATTGATGTATCTAAGATAGATATAATCAATCTTTGATACATCAATCTAAGATAGATACAGATATTTACTGTATCTGTCTTAAATTGCATCATTTTTGAAAGGGCTTAAGAGTGAGAATTATCCAAAATATGTATAATAATTATATATACTGTAATGATTTAGTCATCAAAATAGTGACATCAGCAATGGTGGTCTGAATTCTCAGCTTTTACAGTGTCTCTCCTGCCTTCATTATTCGTGATCAGGACTGGCTTGTCCTGAAACCTTGTCTTGAGTCAAGGTTTCAGGATTGGAAGTGCTACTCAAATCCCAAACAGAGGCATCATGGTGGCTGATTAACCTACTACCAAGGATCTCACTTTTCTTTTCCCCTCATCTTGCCACAGCATCAATGGCGTTCGTTTGAACGAGGGTTCACCCAAAGCACTAAATGCAGTGGATAGCAAGCCACTCCCACCACAACCAGAACCTAGCCAACCTTCTCTTCCAGCAACAGGAGAGCTGAGAAAAACAAAAGAAGTAAGGGTTCAAATAAAAGTAAGTGAGGGTTCATGTGATTTATACCTAATCATAATCATATGATCATAATACCAGAAAGTAGTATTATACAGAGTCCTGGAGAATCAGAACAAATAACTTAGGCAAAGCCTCTGCTGATGCAGATATCAAGACCAGAGAAGAAACTTTAACAAAAGCACTAAACATTATGCATTGTGAAGCTGCATGGAATATATAGTTCCTACACTGGAATGAAATAATGAGCATCGCCCAGACAATACAGTCTTCACATCCACTACGAACATCTTTCGCAGTAAAAGAGGAACTTGGACATAAAGCTACAGAGACCACACATGGTGTGATAGGGCAGGCACATACTAATCCTTATTTAGAAAGTTCAGTTTCTCTGACTCTTGCATCTTGTCTCGTCTCTCGTCTTGCAAAAGGCTAGAGTAGCCGAGCAAGAGGCTAAATTATTAGAACAAAATGCTAAGGTAGAAGAGCAAAGGCTCAAAAATGAGGCAGCAAGAATTAGAGCAGATACCGCTGTACCACCACCTGCCGGTGACTCAAACCCCAGGCATTCTGATAAAAAGCATAACTTGCTTGAATTTTCAGAGTCAGACCATGAAAGATTTTTTAACCATTTTCAGAGACTGGCCATGTCCATGAACTGGCCAAGGAAAGAGTGGGTGAAAATCTTACAGGGGCGGCTTAGGGGTAAAGCACAAGATATTTTTATAAACATTCCTGACGACGAGTGTTTTGAATATAGTAAAGTCAGGTAACGGATTTTGAGGGCGTATGAAATTACGCCTGAAGCTCACCGCCAAGCTTATCGCAACCTTAGGCCTACTCACAACCAACCTCTCACTGAATTTGCTAATGACCAAATTAGATTGTTTGAAAAATGGATTCTCTCGGCCAAGGCCGAAACATACGAGGCACTTAAAAATTTAGTTTTAGTGGAGAATTTTATAGATAATATGACAGAGAATGTAGCACGTTACATTAGAGGAAGGGCAGAGGTAGATTCTATTATAGAGGATTTGGCCAAGATGGCAGAAAACTACCAGCTGGCGGGCAAAAGGCCCAATAAAAATAATTATATCCCACAGAATAACAGTCCAGACCAGCCCATTCTAACCCTATAACTAATGCACCTTCTGTTTCAGACATAAATAACCCTGTTAAATTGTCTAGCCCCACGGCTCCTAAGGGTGAACCAAAGGGCACTCCTGTTAGTAATGTCTCTTCTCCCCGACGTGTCTGTGGTCACAGTAAACGTGCAAATCACATTACTAGCCGTTGTTGGCAACTGTACCCAGAAAAAGACCCAATGCTCTTGTTGTGTCACAGGGACACAGTATGAGTTAATTTTGTTAAATTTGAGTTAAACTAACGTAGATATATGACCAAAACTAACCAACCCTACCTAACCTAACCAACCCTACCTAACCTAACCTAACCTAGCCTATGTTAACCTAACCTAAACTAACATAACTTAATTAATAATTTATGTTCTTAATATAATATAATAATAATTCTTAAAATAAACCAATAGGAAACAATTTATTTAAAATAAAGAAAATCACTTGGACTATTAGGCAAATCGGGCCTTGCATAGTATGCCGAGAAGTGCGTTCTGGCTACTAGGTACGACATATATGTATATATATATATATATATATATATATATATATATATATATATATATATATATATATATATATATATATATATATATATATGTACCTAGTAGCCAGAACGCACTTCTCAGCCTACTATGCAAGGCCCGATTTGCCTAATAAGCCAAGTTTTCATGAATTAATATATTTTCACTAATTTTTTTCTTGTGAAATGATAAAGCTACCCATTTCATTATGTATGAGGTCAATTTTTTTTATTGGAGTTAAAATCAACGTAGATATATGACCGAACCTAACCAACCCTACCTAACCTAACCTAACCTATCTTTATAGGTTAGGTTAGGTTAGGTACCCGAAAAAGTTAGGTTAGGTTAGGTTAGGTAGGTTAGGTAGTCGAAAAATAATTAGTTCATGAAAACTTGGCTTATTAGGCAAATTGGGCCTTGCATAGTAGGCTGAGAAGTGCGTTCTGGCTACTAGGTACGACATATATATATATATATATATATATATATATATATATATATATATATATATATATATATATATATATATATATATATATATATGTGTGTGAGAAAGCTGCATGAACGCGCAAGCCATATATCACTAAGAACTCTTTGACCCGGCCAGGATTCGAACCCATGCCGTCCAGGATCACCCCTAAACGTACACAGTACCGTGACCACCGCACCAATGATCGTCTTAGACGATCATTGGTGCGGTGGTCACGGTACTGTGTACGTTTAGGGGTGATCCTGGACGGCATGGGTTCGAATCCTGGCCGGGTCAAAGAGTTCTTAGTGATATATATACATATATACATACATACATACATACATACATATATATATATATATATATATATATATATATATATATATATATATATATATATATATATATATATATATATATATATAATGTCGTACCTAGTAGCCAGAACGCACTTCTCGGCCTACTATGCAAGTCTCGATTTGCCTAATGAAACATGAAACAATCAATCCATGAAACAATCAGGATGAAACAATCAGGATGATAGCGGACAGAGTGTATCGTGATCCGTTCTGGACTCCTCTTGACATACCAGAAAATATTCTGAGGAAACTACTCCAAGCTTGTACTAAAGAGGCACCCTTCTTGAGCCCGAATGGGCACATGTATAAGCAAGTAGATGGGGTCGCCATGGGTTCTCCCCTAGGTGTCCTGTTTGCGAACTTCTACATGGGGTACCATCGAGAAAAAAGTCTTAGTCGACATGAACTTGAAACTTGCCATATACTGCAGGTATGTTGACGACATTTTTACACAGGTACCTGATGTCAGACATCTGCAGGAGCTGAAGGAGGCATTTGAGCAGAATTATGTGCTGCGTTTCACTTACGAGATGGAGAAGGATGGGAAGCTGCCCTTTCTAGATGTAACAGTCATGGAAAGGAGCGGAGGTTTCCACACTGCAGTCTACACCAGGGGTCTCCAAACTTTTCAATGTAAGGGCCACATTATATATTTCCCATATTTATGCGGGCCGAAGGAATAAAAAATGAAAAAAAAACAAAAAAAATCAGTGCCAGTAATTTAATTTCCTCAAATATTAAAGTATAAACATGGAAAAATTAAAACATATCTTTTTGGAAAAAATTAGGGTAAACTAAATAGATTCCTGCCTTTAGTTTTATGCAACCAAATTAGTGTGACGAATGATACTGTCGTTTTGACTTCAAAATTTCATTAAAATCAGGTTCCAGATTAGATGAGCCAATTGTAAGAATTGATTTCAAGTGATCATCAGACAAATTTGCTCGATAGTTAGATTTCACATACTTCTTTTTGGAAAATGTTTGTTCACACAAGTATGTTGAACCAAAAATGGACACAAAATTACAAGCAAACTTTATCAAATTTGGAAACTGATCTGGCTGCAGGCATTTATAAAACTCAATCAGATTTCCTTCTCCATCCCCACAATATACAGTTATACACAACTGATTGGTTGTAATGCACAACACATACCTACTAGTACTAGTATCTGTGCGTCACACTATCGAGAGAGAGGAAAACTGACTCGGGCTGAGCGCCACCAGTCAGCAGCCCCAGCTTTGAATAATTCTGCGATGCCATTTGTACGATAATTATTTTTTCAAGGCCACCACACAGGATTTGTTTGGCGGGCCGGATGAAATTATGTGGCGGGCCGGATGTGGCCCGCGGCCCATAGTTTGGAGACCCCTGGTCTACACTAAGGAAACAAACATAGGAATGTGCCTAAATGCCAACAGTGACTGCCCAGACAGGTACAAGAGGCGTGTTGTTAACGCTTATGTCGACCGTGCTCTCAGCCACAGCTCAGAATGGAAGCAAGTCGACGAAGAACTCTGTAGGGTAAGGCAGGTCCTAGTCAACAACGACTTCTCCAATGGTTTCATTGAAGACATCATAAGAAGGAAAGTGAAACGCCATGCAACCTCTGAAGAGACAACTAATACAACACCTATACCCCCTATTAGACTATTTTACAGGAACTTCTTTTCCACAGCTCCTAAAACGGAGGAAAGGGTCCTGAAAGATATTGTTAATAGAAATGTTATCCCTACAGACAAAAATCAGAAGATACAACTGACGATTTACTATAAAACCAAGAAAACGGCCAGCCTACTCATGAGAAACTCTCCAGACACGAAGCAGAACGCTCTAAAAGAGACCAACGTCGTTTATGCCTTCAAATGCCCCCTTGGGGACTGTAAGCCTCAAAAAACTCAGTATATAGGCAAGACAACAACATCTCTTTTCAGGCGTTTAACGATGCATAAGCAACAGGGCTCCATTAAGGAACATATATTCTCTTCCCACAACCAAACCATCACCAGAGAAATCTTAGCAAACAACACAGACATCATTGATAGATGCAGCGACAGCAGGCGGCTTGACATCTGCGAGGCACTACACATCAAGAAGTCAACACCAGCAATCAACAGCCAATTAATGCACAACTATACTCTACCCACTTCAAGACTCCGCTCCAATATAGAAGCACCAAGAAATATGGGCCAATAGGCCCTGTACAGTTACTTCCATCCTTCCCTTTACCTCATACCCCGACTCTATACCCCGATTCTATACCCCGTTCTATACCCTGTTCTGGCTTGTGTTGAAAATCAGTTTTCACTTCATCCAAATACTATTGTAACATGTCACCTCACCCAAATGCAGGTATATAAAATCGAAGATGTTTTAGCTCTATTCAGTTACAGTTGTGTGTGTGTGTGTAAACTAAAGTCTTTGAAAATGTAATAAGTTTTACAAAACGCGCTCAAGTGTCGCGTCAGACTAGAAATAAAAATGAATTTTGGAGAATTGATTTTTCATTTACCATCAACAGTAAAAAGAAACATAAGGAAGATCAAGAAAATTCGTGTTAAAATTATTAATCTTTTTTTTTCGGTCATATTTAATAATATATGTCTACAGGAAAGACTGCTACCAAAGTAACTCGAACCCATACTCCCAGGAGCAACGCAACTGGTATCTACAGGACGCCTTAATCTACTTGACCATCACGACCGGACATAATGAAGTGATAGCCGAAGCTATTTGAACCACTTCCCCGCCGGCACTCGGATGGTAATCTTAGGCATAGCATTTCATCAAAACACCTCATTCTTTGGGGCACACGTGAGGAACACAAATGCAAACAAGCCTGAATGGTCGCCAGGACTATATGCGACTAAAACTCACACCCCAGAAGTGACTTGAACCCATACTCCCAGAAGCAATGCAACTGGTATCTACAGGATGCCTTAATTTGCTTGACCATCACGACCGGACATAAGGAAGTGATAGCCGAAGCTATTTGAACCACTTCCCCGCCGGCACTCAGATGGTAATCTTGGGCATAGCATTTTATCAAATCACTTCATTCTTTGGGGCACACGTGAGGAACACAAATGCAACCAAGCCTGAATGGTCCCCAGGACTATATGTGACTGAAAACTCACACCCCGGAAGTGACTCGAACCCATACACCCAGGAGCAACGCAACTGGTATGTACAGGACACCTTAATCCGCTTGACCATCACGACCGGACATAATGAAGTGATAGCCGAAGCTATTTGAACCACTTCCCCGCCGGCACTCAGATGGTAATCATGGGCATAGCATTTCATCAAAACACCTCATTCTTTGGGGCACACGTGAGGAACACAAATGCAAACAAGCCTGAATGGTCCCCAGGACTATATGCGACTGAAAACTCACACCCCAGAAGTGACTCGAACCCATACTGCCAGGAGCAAGGCAACTGGTATATACAGGATGCCTTAATCTGCATGACCATCACGACCGGACTAAGGAAGTGATAGCCAAAGCTATTTGAACCACTTCCCAGCCGGCACTCGGATGGTAATCTTGGGCATAGCATTTCATCAAACCACCTCATTCTTTGGGGCACACGTGAGGAACACAAATGCAAACAAGCCTGAATGGTCCCCAGGACTATATGCGACTGAAAACTCACATCCCAGAAGTGACTCAAACCCATACTGCCAGGAGCAACGCAACTGGTATATACAGGATGCCTTAATCTGCTTGACCATCACGACCGGACTAAGGAAGTGATAGCCGAAGTGTTATGATCTCAGCCTACAGGAGAAATGAGTCTCCCCCTTGAGAGTTATTCAACAAGCCTGACCTAATTGGAAAGTATAGAAAATATAGAGGCTATAACACAGATGTAAAATAGTTTGTTGGATTCAATGAACAGTTTAAGATTATGGGCAGTGAATAAGAAAACAGATAAATGACTGGTTAGGAGATGTGGACAATTTGCTGGAGGCGTGAGGCTCGCTTCTGGAGTGCTTTGACCTCACTTGAGTGCCAGACATCGCAGGGGGAAACTGCGCTCTGTTTGAGCTCCCGTCAGGAAGGAATCCCTAGTGACATATCTCCAAGAGAAGAGAAGTGTGCAGACGTACCAGCTGTGGAATTGAGCTGAGAAAGTTGTGGTCTCAAGTCCTGGACGGCGAGTAGTGTTTATTAAGCCGCCCAGAGACATTATCGTTGCCACGTGAGTCGCCAGTGAACCCATTAGTCATTGATGGGTCATTGAAAGGCATAGAGCAAAAGGGCAAATGCTGGCTTGATCCTGATCTTCAGTACGAATACGGACTGAGAAAGCAAGGCCTATCGATCCTTTTGACTTTAGGAGTTTTAAGCAAGAGGTGTCAGAAAAGTTACCACAGCTGTTAGTTAGCTGTGGTAACTTTTCTGACACCTCTTGCTTAAAACTCCTAAAGTCAAAAGGATCGATAGGCCTTGCTTTCGCAGTCCGTATTCGTACTGAAAATCAG
>WNGS01002058.1:92794-108954 GCA_020271785.1 Procambarus virginalis
ATTATTAATATGACCGAAAAAGTAAGATTAATAATTCTAACACGAATTTTCTCGATCTTCCTTATGTTTCTTTTTACTGTTGATGTGGTATATGAAAAATCAATTCTCCAAAATTCATTTTTTATTTCTAGTCTGACGCGACACTTGAGGCGTTTTGTAAACTTATACATTTTCAAGACTTTAGTTTACACACACACACAAACTGTAACTGAATAGAGCAAAAACATCTTCGATTTATATACCTGCATTTGGGTGAGGTGCATGTTACAATAGTATTTGGATGAAGTGAAAACGGTTTTCAACACAAGCCAGAACAGGGTATAGAATGGGGTATAGAGTCGGGGTATGAGGTAAAGGGAAGGATGGAAGTAACTGTACAGGGCCTATTGGGCCATATTCTTGATGCTTCTATATTGGAGCGGAGTCTTGAAGTGGGTAGAGTATAGTTGTGCATAATTGGCTGTTGATTGCTGGTGTTGACTTCTTGATGTGTAGTGCCTCGCAGATGTCAAGCCGCCTGCTGTCGCTGTATCTATCAATGATGTCTGTGTTGTTTGCTAACATTTCTCTGGTGAGGGTTTGGTTGTGGGAAGACATTATATGTTCCTTAATGGAGCCCTGTTGCTTATGCATCATTAAACGCCTGGAAAGAGATGTTGTTGTCTTGCCTATATACTGAGTTTTTTGAGGCTTACAGTCCCCCAAGAGGGCATTTGAAGGCATAGACGACGTTGGTCTCTTTTAGAGCGTTCTGCTCAGTGTCTGAGAGTTTTCATGAGTAGCTGGCCGTTTTTCTTGGTTTTATAGTAAATCGTCAGTTGTATCTTCTGATTTTTGTCTGTAGGGATAACATTTCTATTAACAATATCTTTCAGACCCTTTCCTCCGTTTTATGAGCTGGGGAAAAGAAGTTCCTGTAAAATAGTCTAATAGGGGGTATAGGTGTTGTGTTAGTTGTCTCTTCAGAGGTTGCATGGCGTTTCACTTTCCTTCTTATGGTCTTCAACGAAACCATTGGAGAAGCCGT
Source organism: Procambarus virginalis (assembly GCA_020271785.1). Lineage (NCBI taxonomy): Eukaryota > Metazoa > Arthropoda > Malacostraca > Decapoda > Cambaridae > Procambarus > Procambarus virginalis. Next base: position 93,822 of record WNGS01002058.1, read on the forward strand.
GTTGACTAGGACCTGCCTTACCCTACAGAGTTCTTCGTCGACTTGCTTCATTCTGAGCTGTGGCTGAGAGCACGGTCGACAACGTTAACAACACTCCTCTTGTACCTGTCTGGGCAGTCACTGTTGGCATTAGGCACATTCCTATGTTTGTTTCCTTAGTGTAGACTGCAGTGTGGAAACCTCCGCTCCTTCCATGACTGTTACATCTAGAAAGGGCAGCTTCCCATCCTTCTCCATCTCGTAAGTGAAACGCAACACAGAATTCTGCTCAAATGCCTCCTTCAGCTCCTGCAGATGTCTGAATCAGGTACCTGTGTAAAAATGTCGTCAACATACCTGCAGTATATGGCCGGTTTCAAGTTCATGTCGACTAAGACTTTTTTCTCGATGGTACCATGTAGAAGTTCGCAAACAGGATACCTAGGGGAGAACCCATGGCGACCCCATCTACTTCCTTATACATGTGCCCATCCGGGCTCAAGAAGGGTGCCTCTTTAGTACAAGCTTGGAGTAGTTTCTAAGAATATTTTCTGGTATGCAAAGAGGGAGTACAGGACGGATCACGATACACTCTGTCCGGTAATCATCCTGATTGTTTTATGGATTGATTGTTCCATGTTTATTAAGCAAATCGAGACTTGCATAGTAGGCCGAGAAGTGCGTTCTGGCTACTAGGTATAATATATATATATATATATACCTAGTAGCCAGAACGCACTTCTCGGCATACTATGCAATGCCCGATTTGCCTAATAGTCCGAGTGATTTTCTTTATTTTCAATAAATTGTTTCCTATTGGTTTATTTTAAGAATTATTATTATATTATATTAAGAACATAAATTATTAATTAAGTTATGTTAGTTTAGGTTAGGTTAAGATAGGTTAGGTTAGGTTAGGTTAAGATAGGCTAGGTTAGGTTAGGTTAGGTAGGGTTGGTTAGGTTAGGTAGGGTTGGTTAGTTTTGGTCATATATCTACGTTAGTTTAACTCAAATTTAACAAAATTAACTCATACTGTGTCCCTGTGACACAACAAGAGCATTGGGTCTTTTTCTGGGTACAGTTGCCAACAACGGCTAGTAATGTGATTTGCACGTTTACTGTGACCACAGACACGTCGGGGAGAAGAGACATTACTAACAGGAGTGCCCTTTGGTTCACCCTTAGGAGCCGTGGGGCTAGACAATTTAACAGGGTTAGTTATGTCTGAAACAGAAGGTGCATTAGTTATAGGGTTAGAATGGGCTGGTCTGGACTGTTATTCTGTGGGATATAATTATTTTTATTGGGCCTTTTGCCCGCCAGCTGGTAGTTTTCTGCCATCTTGGCCAAATCCTCTATAATAGAATCTACCTCTGCCCTTCCTCTAATGTAACGTGCTACATTCTCTATCATATTATCTATAAAATTCTCCACTAAAACTAAATTTTTAAGTGCCTCGTATGTTTCGGCCTTGGCCGAGCGAATCCATTTTTCAAACAATCTAATTTGGTCATTAGCAAATTTAGTGAGAGGTTGGTTGTGAGTAGGCCTAAGGTTGCGATAAGCTTGGCGGTGAGCTTCAGGAGTAATTTCATACGCCCTCAAAATCCGTTACCTGACTTTACTATATTCAAAACACTCGTCGTCAGGAATGTTTATAAAAATATCTTGTGCTTTACCCTAAGCCGCCCCTGTAAGATTTTCACCCACTCTTCCCTTGGCCAGTTCATGGACATGGCCAGTCTCTGAAAATGGTTAAAAAATCTTTCAGGGTCTGACTCTGAAAATTCAGGCAAGTTATGCTTTTTATCAGAATGCCTGGGGTTTGAGTCACCGGCAGGTGGTGGTACAGCGGTATCTGCTCTAATTCTTGCTGCCTCATTTTTGAGCCTTTGCTCTTCTACCTTAGCATTTTGTTCTAATAATTTAGCCTCTTGCTCGGCTACTCTAGCCTTTTGCAAGACGAGAGACGAGACAAGATGCAAGAGTCAGAGAAACTGAACTTCCTAAATAAGGATTAGTATGTGCCTGCCCTATCACACCATGTGTGGTCTCTGTAGCTTTATGTCCAAGTTCCTCTTTTACTGCGAAAGATGTTCGTAGTGGATGTGAAGACTGTATTGTCTGGGCGATGCTCATTATTTCATTCCAGTGTAGGAACTATATATTCCATGCAGCTTCACAATGCATAATGTTTAGTGCTTTTGTTAAAGTTTCTTCTCTGGTCTTGATATCTGCATCAGCAGAGGCTTTGCCTAAGTTATTTGTTCTGATTCTCCAGGACTCTGTATAATACTACTTTCTGGTATTATGATCATATGATTATGATTAGGTATAAATCACATGAACTCTCACTTACTTTTATTTGAACCCTTACTTCTTTTGTTTTTCTCAGCTCTCCTGTTGCTGGAAGAGAAGGTTGGCTAGGTTCTGGTTGTGGTGGGAGTGGCTTGCTATCCACTGCATTTAGTGCTTTGGGTGAACCCTCGTTCAAACGAACGCCATTGATGCTGTGGCAAGATGAGGGGAAAAGAAAAGTGAGATCCTTGGTAGTAGGTTAATCAGCCACCATGATGCCTCTGTTTCGGATTTGAGTAGCACTTCCAATCCTGAAACCTTGACTCAAGACAAGGTTTCAGGACAAGCCAGTCCTGATCACGAATAATGAAGGCAGGAGAGACACTGTAAAAGCTGAGAATTCAGACCACCATTGCTGATGTCACTATTTTGATGGCTAAATCATTACAGTATATATAATTATTATACATATTTTGGATAATTCTCACTCTTAAGCCCTTTCAAAAATGATGCAATTTAAGACAGATACAGTAAATATCTGTATCTATCTTAGATTGATGTATTAAAGATTGATTATATCTATCTTAGATACATCAATCTAAGATAAATACAGATATTTCCTGTATCTAATGATGTATCTAAGATAGTTACAGTAAATAGTACATAAATGTTATTGGTGAGTAAAGAATCATTTGGAATATAAGATTGGTTTAGACTTGTTGAAGACAAAAGTGAATTGCTTAACCATTGAATGAAATGGACTTATAATACAGGCTATTTTTTCTGCAGAGGTGTACTTCCAGCCTGTGGTTACCTTTCTATTGTTTAACATAGGGGACTATGTTGGACGTCAAGGTGCTGGTTTTCTAATGTGGGTAAGTTATAACATGAATTGTGATTGTTTTTTAATGGCAATGAAATGTTTCATATCGGTGTGTTTTATTGTATGGCATTATTATAGGTACCAAACACAGAGGTAGCGGCACTCCATTCTCTGTTCCTGATTCATTCAGCTTTCACATATAGTTAGGAGGGCAGATTAAAGGAGCACACTATACACACACACACACACACACACACACACACACACACACACACACACACACACACACACACACACACACACACACACAAAATAGTGACATCCAGTTGATTGACAGTTGAGAGGCGGGACCAAAGAGCCAAAGCTCAACCCCCGCAAGCACAATTAGGTGAGTGCAATTAGGTGAGTACACACACATATACACTGTACAGTATACAATTTAAGAAGCACCTAGACCACTTATTCAGCCATTTTTATTGTGTGGTTTATAATTTTTATAAAATTTTGCTACTACAGTACTGTGTTTTACTAATATTACATATGATCATTTAAATTGTTACTTAAATATTTTATAATTTGTGGTCAAATATTATTACTAAATAAAAAATATTTAACATTTGAATTGTAGTTTTAGATTAATTTTATTTTTGAATAGTAGCTTTTCTATATTTTAATATTTTAAGTTTGCATTTATTGGAATAAATTAAAAACTGGAAGCTAATATTGCTCTCTCTAATAGCTTTTACTTTCGTCAGCCTCAACGTGGATCAAAGATTCTATACGTTATGGTTTTTATGCGCATAGTCTTCATTCCTCTGTTCCTGCTGTGTAACCACAACCCCAGCTCGATCATTCCCACTGTGTTTGGACATGATGCTTGGTATGTGGTCTTCATGCTCCTCTTCTCCCTCTCCAACGGCTACTGTTCATCCCTCTGCATAATCACCAATAGCACTACAGACCATTACCCCACATTTCTCTTAACTAACATTAACAAACCACCTTTAGAGTCAAGGGAGTTAAGCTTTAGGCTGCACAATGAAACTGCTATAGACAATTTTATAACTACTGCTGATAATGTCAACTGGGAGTCCGAGTTAGGTAACATAGGGGACATCAACCTAGCAATGCAATCTTTTCTTCAAAAAACTCTCAGCCTTTATAACACCCACTGTCTTATGCTTACGAAACAAGTCACAACCAAAAGGCTTAACAATCCTTGGCTTACAAAGGGAATACTTAAATCCGTTAATAAAAAACATGACTTTGAGAAGAAGTATAGGTTAGGAACCGTCTCCAAAAAATTCTCAAAGAATTACTCATTATTGCTATCTAAAATAATTAGACGAGCCAAAACTAAATACTACGAAGATAAATTTACCCAAATAAAGAGCAACATTAAAAAAACTTGAAGCACAATTTCACAAATATTGGGATCAAAGAAGATTTTAAATAACAAACCAACACTCCTGTCCAATAACGATGGGCAGCTCTCAGCCTCTGATTCTGGTATTTAGTTCAATAGGTTCTTCTCTTCCATTGGGTCATCCCTTGCAAATGATATTCCATCTTCCAGTACTGATGTTATGGACTATCTTACAGGTAACTATCCACAGTCTCTGTACCTAAAGCCTACGAATTCCACTGACGTCAATGAGATAATCCTTTCCCTTAAAACCAAGTCTAGTGCCCTTGAGGAGATACCAACTTTAATTTACAAAAAAGCCTCCAGATCTTTAGCCCCTGCTATTGCATTGCTCTTCAACAAGTCACTTGAACTCCAAACCTTTCCAGATATTCTAAAAAAAGCGAGAGCAACCCCTGTCCACAAATGTGGTGATCTCACAGATGTTAACAACTACAGACCCATATCGATCCTGCCTAACTTGTCAAAAATATTTGAAAAACTAATCAACAAGCAGCTTTACTCTTATCTAGCCAAACACAATATACTTAGCTCTTGTCAATATGGCTTCAGACCCAAAAAAGCACTAACGATGCACTTATTAGTATGATTAACTTGATTCATGCAGCTCTTGATAGAAATGAGTTCTGGGTTATTTGTGGACCTGCGTAAGGCTTTTGACACTGTCAACCACCAAAATCTTCTTAAATTACATCATTATGGAGTCAGAGGACACTCCCTGCAATACCTCAAATCTTACCTTACTGACAGGCTCCAGTATGTTTCTGTGAATAATTCAATTTCTCCCACCATACCCATCAACATCGGTGTTCCTCAGGGCAGCATACTTGGCCCTCTCCTCTTTCTCATCTACATTAATGACCTTCCAAATGCCTCCCAACACCTCAAACCAATTCTATTTGCTGACGACACAACCTTCATTTACTCCAGTCCTGACCCCCTTGCTCTAAATACCACAGTAAATACTGAGTTAAATAAAGTCCATCTTTGGCTAACTGCCAACAAACTGACCCTTAACATTGACAAAACTTTCTATATTTTGTTTGGCAATAAATCCTCTAATCAAATAAATCTCAGAATAAAAAATACCCAAATTTGTAACAAATTAGATGGCAAATTCCTTGGCGTTCTCATTGACCACAAGCTGAATTTCCAGGGACACATTCTAAATATATCAAAAAAAGTTTCAAAAACTGTTGGCATTCTTTCTAAGATCAGATATTATGTATCCCGCCCTGCGCTGGTGACTCTATTATTCCCTCATCTATCCATATCTCAACTATGGTATTTGTGCTTGGGGCTCTACTACCCAAATTATTTACGTCCTCTAATTACTCAACACAAAGCTGCTATTAGGACAATATCCAACTCTGGCCCCAGACATCACTCGGTACCCCTACTCAAATCTCTGAATATGTTAGACATTAAGTCGCTGCACATTCTCTCATGTGTATTATACATATATAAAACGCTGAACTGTAATGCCAATCCTGACCTCAAAAGCTTCGTTGAAGGTTGCAACAGAACCCATGAGCACCACACCAGAAACAAATACAGTTTTGATATTCCAAGAGTACAACTTAATCAAACTAGAAATGCTCTACAAATCAAGGGACCCAGAATGTGGAATGACCTTCCCAACCATGTTAAAGACTGTACTTCTCTCAACCAGTTTAAGATGAAAACGAAGCACTACCTAATAAATTCCCTGTAACCTACCTTACCCCTCTATTGTCAACCCATGTCTGTTTTTTTTTAAACAACGCTGTTTGTCGACCTAACTGTATTTGTGCTGCTTTTTCAACCATGTTCCCCCTTTCTTATTTTTATTTTTATTTGTTCTCAACACATTTTATACTTTAAACTCAATTAGTATTAAGTTTTAGTCTTTAATGTTTTTTCTGCCCGAAACGCTTTGCGTAATAGTGGCTTTAGGCATTGTATGTGCTAGCTCTTTCTATAAATCCATCACCATTGTATCTTACCTTGTATATATGTACCTTACCTGAATAAAAATTTATTTATTTATTTATTTATGGCCCAAAGTAAGTACAAACCAAATATGTGTTACATGTCTCCAGTGTCCTTGTAGCTTGTCTAACTGTAGAGGATTGTCAAAGTATGACAGTATACTTTTAACCATGCTTACATATCTGTGAGTTAGGGGAAATTATGTTTAGCTCTATATATGTCCTGTCTATTAGCGTTGTACCTGTTGTTATAATTTAACTTTATATAAGTTTGAAATCTTTGCCAAATCACTGCATTTAGTGATTAGCCTTTCAAGTTATGGATAGTGGTGGCTTCCAAAACTTATGTCAGTGCATTCTGCATATTGGTAACCAGCACAAGGTTATCATATTTCCTAACATTTCTTTGACTCATTTGTGTTTTCAGTTTCCACTTACGTCTATTTGTCCTACTTTATATCAATTTAAAAGTGCCTATCCTTGTCCACCTGGTCTATTTCCTTCAGTACCTTGTATGTTGTGATCATAATCTCTTTGTTTCTTCTCTCCACAAGGTTTGGGAGATCTAGTTCCCTTAACTATCTTACTTCTGGTACTAATCTTTTTGCAAACCTTGGTACTTTTTCAATTTTGGTTGTATGTTTCACAAGGTGCAGATTCTAGGCCAATTTTGCATATTTCGGTGCTGTATTGGTTGTGATATAGGCCATGTAGATTGCATTGAAGGGGTTCTTATTTTTTATTAGTTATGTTTATCAGCATTTCCATATGCTGTCAGTGTTACCTTATTTATGTGTGCCTTTGGTGTTAATGATGGAATTATATCCAATCCACATTATTATTTATTATTACCAATTCAAGTTCTTGCCTTTCCCTTATATAGTAGATTCTTCTTTGTTTCCTTTTTCTCTTTCCCATCTTCATTACCTTACATTTGTTGAGTTTTAGCAACCCCATTTGTTTGCCCACTCCTAGAGTTTGTCGGGTCTTCCTGACAAACACTTATTCCTGACAATAATATTTTAAGTGTAGTTATTTCTTCCAAATTTCAATATTCATCAATGTTTACATTCCTCATTAGCTTTGTTTTACATGCAAATATTGACATGTATGAGTTCACTCCATCAGGTAGGTTATTCATATAAATTAGGAACGGGATTAGCCCTTAGACCAGGCTTTGGGGGATCTCTTATCACTTTCCTGCAACATAAAACCTTCTGTTGACTGTTTTCTGTCTTTCAAGTACTCTCATTTTTCAGTTCAATGTCTTCCTAGCTATCCTAGCTTGTTTCTTCATTTTGTAAATAAGCCTTTCATGAGGAACAGTATCAAATGCTTTTTGACAATTTAAGTAGATACAGTCTACCTTGCCTTTTCTGAGAGGGGCTCCTAAAATGCCTCGCTGTTGCTAGTGTAGCGAGTAATCCTTATACTCGCTCCATTATCTCATTATCTTAATGCATTACTAATCACACAAGCTACAATCCTTTCCCCAATTACAGGTAATACTCTTCTCACCTTGTTGGAGGGAGCTGAGGTGTAATCACCATATAACCCAGCGATGTGAGAACAGCGAACCAGTACAATATCCAGTCAAGAATGTAGTACTCGGCGTGGGCAGTTCTAATCGACCCAAGACGCTACAGCTTCGACACAGAGCAGACAGCAGACTACAACCGCATCCAGCTACAACGCTCTCGCTCCCCAAGTTCAGACACTCGCAATTCCCAATCGAGCCGTCACGCTCTCCCACATAGAGCTCCACGACTCCGGCCTCACTCAGCTCTCTGCTCTGCTCCAGGCTTCGTCTCAACGTCTACGACACTGCTGTATCCAGGACTACTAAATAAATATAAAAACTCATTAAACACTGTATATCTAATCTGCCCAACAACGTAACATAAACGTACGTTACATTGGTCACTCCAAGGTCACCAATCATGCAATACATATTTGGTTTGTACTTTGGGCCATACATAAATAAATAAATAAATTTTTATTCAGGTAAGGTACATATATACAAGGTAAGATACAATGGTGATGGATTTATAGATAGAGCTAGCACATACAATGCCTAAAGCCACTATTACGCAAAGCGTTTCGGGCAGAAAAAACATTAAAGACTAAAACTTAATACTAATTGAGTTTAAAGTATAAAATGTGTTGAGAACAAATAAAAATAAAAATAAGAAAGGGGGAACATAGTTGAAAAAGCAGCACAAATACAGTTAGGTCGACAAACAGCGTTGTTTAAAAAAAAACAGACATGAGTTGACAATAGAGGGGTAAGGTAGGTTACAGGGAATTTATTAGGAAGTGCTTCGTTTTTATCTTAAACTGGTTGAGAGAGGTACAGTCTTTAACATGGTTGGGAAGGTCATTCCACATTCTGGGTCCCTTGATTTGTAGAGCATTTCTAGTTTGATTAAGTTGTACTCTTGGAATATCAAAACTGTATTTGTTTCTGGTGTGGTGCTCATGGGTTCTGTTACAACCTTCAACGAAGCTTTTGAGTTCAGGATTGGCATTACAGTTCAGCGTTTTATATATGTATAATACACATGAGAGAATGTGCAGCGACTTAATATCTAACATATTCAGAGATTTGAGTAGGGGTACCGAGTGATGTCTGGGGCCAGAGTTGGATATTGTCCTAATAGCAGCTTTGTGTTGAGTAATTAGAGGACGTAAATAATTTGGGTAGTAGAGCCCCAAGCACAAATACCATAGTTGAGATATGGATAGATGAGGGAATAATAGAGAGTCACCAGCGCAGGGCGGGATACATAATATCTGATCTTAGAAAGAATGCCAACAGTTTTTGAAACTTTTTTTGATATATTTAGAATGTGTCCCTGGAAATTCAGCTTGTGGTCAATGAGAACGCCAAGGAATTTGCCATCTAATTTGTTACAAATTTGGGTATTTTTTATTCTGAGATTTATTTGATTAGAGGATTTATTGCCAAACAAAATATAGAAAGTTTTGTCAATGTTAAGGGTCAGTTTGTTGGCAGTTAGCCAAAGATGGACTTTATTTAGCTCAGTATTTACTGTGGCATTTAGAGCAAGGGGGGGTCAGGACGGTAAAATGAAAGGTTGATGAAAGGGGTAAGGGGTAAGGAAGGGGGATGAGGAAGGGTCAGGGGTAAATGAAGGTTGTGTCGTCAGCAAATAGAATTGGTTTGAGGTGTTGGGAGGCATTTGGAAGGTCATTAATGTAGATGAGAAAGAGGAGAGGTCCAAGTATGCTGCCCTGAGGAACACCGATGTTGATGGGTATGGTGGGAGAAATTGAATTATTCACAGAAACATACTGGAGCCTGTCAGTAAGGTAAGATTCGAGGTATTGCAGGGAGTGTCCTCTGACTCCATAATGATGTAATTTAAGAAGAAGGTTTTGGTGGTTGACAGTGTCGAAAGCCTTACGCAGGTCCACAAATAACCCGGAACTCATTTCTATCAAGAGCTGCATGAATCAAGTTAATCATACTAATAAGTGCATCGTTAGTGCTTTTTTGAGTCTGAAGCCATATTGACAAGAGCTAAGTATATTGTGTTTGGCTAGATAAGAGTAAAGCTGCTTGTTGATTAGTTTTTTTAAATATTTTTGACAAGTTAGGCAGGATCGATATGGGTCTGTAGTTGTTAACATCTGTGAGATCACCACATTTGTGGACAGGGGTTGCTCTCGCTTTTTTTAGAATATCTGGAAAGGTTTGGAGTGACTTGTTGAAGAGCAATGCAATAGCAGGGGCTAAAGATCTGGAGGCTTTTTGTAAATTAAAGTTGGTATCTCCTCAACGGCACTAGACTTGGTTTTAAGGGAAAGGATTATCTCATTGACGTCAGTGGAATTCGTAGGCTTTAGGTACAGAGACTGTGGATAGTTACCTGTAAGATAGCCCTTAACATCAGTACTGGAAGATGGAATATCATTTGCAAGGGATGACCCAATGGAAGAGAAGAACCTATTGATTCTCAATAGCAGAATCAGAGGCTGAGAGCTGCCCATCGTTATTGGACAGGAGTGTTGGTTTGTTATTTAAAATCTTCTTTGTTCCCAATATTTGTGAAATTGTGCTTCAAGTTTTTTTAATGTTTCTCTTTATTTGGGTAAATTTATCTTCGTAGTATTTAGTTTTGGCTCGTCTAATTATTTTAGATAGCAATAACGAGTAATTCTTTGAGAATTCTTTGGAGACGGTTCCTAACCTATACTTCTTCTCAAAGTCATGTTTTTTATTAACGGATTTAAGTATTCCCTTTGTAAGCCAAGGATTGTTAAGCCTTTTGGTTGTGACTTGTTTCGTAAGCATAAGACAGTGGGTGTTATAAAGGCTGAGAGTTTTTTGAAGAAAAGATTGCATTGCAAGGTTGATGTCCCCTATGTTACCTAACTCGGACTCCCAGTTGACATTATCAGCAGTAGTTATAAAATTGTCTATAGCAGTTTCATTGTGCAGCCTAAAGCTTAACTCCCTTGACTCTAAAGGTGGTTTGTTAATGTTAGTTAAGAGAAATGTGGGGTAATGGTCTGTAGTGCTATTGGTGATTATGCAGAGGGATGAACAGTAGCCGTTGGAGAGGGAGAAGAGGAGCATGAAGACCACATACCAAGCATCATGTCCAAACACAGTGGGAATGATCGAGCTGGGGTTGTGGTTACACAGCAGGAACAGAGGAATGAAGACTATGCGCATAAAAACCATAACGTATAGAATCTTTGATCCACGTTGAGGCTGACGAAAGTAAAAGCTATTAGAGAGAGCAATATTAGCTTCCAGTTTTTAATTTATTCCAATAAATGCAAACTTAAAATATTAAAATATAGAAAAGCTACTATTCAAAAATAAAATTAATCTAAAACTACAATTCAAATGTTAAATATTTTTTATTTAGTAATAAATATTTGACCACAAATTATAAAATATTTAAGTAACAATTTAAATGATCATATGTAATATTAGTAAAACACAGTACTGTAGTAGCAAAATTTTATAAAAATTATAAACCACACAATAAAAATGGCTGAATAAGTGGTCTAGGTGCTTCTTAAATTGTATACTGTACAGTGTATATGTGTGTGACTCACCTAATTGCACTCACCTAATTGTGCTTGCGGGGGTTGAGCTTTGGCTCTTTGGTCCCGCCTCTCAACTGTCAATCAACTGGATGTCACTATTTTGTGTGTGTGTGTGTGTGTGTGTGTGTGTGTGTGTGTGTGTGTGTGTGTGTGTGTGTGTGTGTGTGTGTGTGTGTGTATAGTGTGCTCCTTTAATCTGCCCTCCTAACTATATGTGAAAGCTGAATGAATCAGGAACAGAGAATGGAGTGCCGCTACCTCTGTGTTTGGTACCTATAATAATGCCATACAATAAAACACACCGATATGAAACATTTCATTGCCATTAAAAAACAATCACAATTCATGTTATAACTTACCCACATTAGAAAACCAGCACCTTGACGTCCAACATAGTCCCCTATGTTAAACAATAGAAAGGTAACCACAGGCTGGAAGTACACCTCTGCAGAAAAAATAGCCTGTATTATAAGTCCATTTCATTCAATGGTTAAGCAATTCACTTTTGTCTTCAACAAGTCTAAACCAATCTTATATTCCAAATGATTCTTTACTCACCAATAACATTTATGTACTATTTACTGTAACTATCTTAGATACATCATTAGATACAGGAAATATCTGTATTTATCTTAGATTGATGTATCTAAGATAGATATAATCAATCTTTGATACATCAATCTAAGATAGATACAGATATTTACTGTGTCTTAAATTGCATCATTTTTGAAAGGGCTTAAGAGTGAGAATTATCCAAAATATGTATAATAATTATATATACTGTAATGATTTAGCCATCAAAATAGTGACATCAGCAATGGTGGTCTGAATTCTCAGCTTTTACAGTGTCTCTCCTGCCTTCATTATTCGTGATCAGGACTGGCTTGTCCTGAAACCTTGTCTTGAGTCAAGGTTTCAGGATTGGAAGTGCTACTCAAATCCCAAACAGAGGCATCATGGTGGCTGATTAACCTACTGCCAAGGATCTCACTTTTCTTTTCCCCTCATCTTGCCACAGCATCAATGGCGTTCGTTTGAACGAGGGTTCACCCAAAGCACTAAATGCAGTGGATAGCAAGCCACTCCCACCACAACCAGAACCTAGCCAACCTTCTCTTCCAGCAACAGGAGAGCTGAGAAAAACAAAAGAAGTAAGGGTTCAAATAAAAGTAAGTGAGAGTTCATGTGATTTATACCTAATCATAATCATATGATCATAATACCAGAAAGTAGTATTATACAGAGTCCTGGAGAATCAGAACAAATAACTTAGGCAAAGCCTCTGCTGATGCAGATATCAAGACCAGAGAAGAAACTTTAACAAAAGCACTAAACATTATGCATTGTGAAGCTGCATGGAATATATAGTTCCTACACTGGAATGAAATAATGAGCATCGCCCAGACAATACAGTCTTCACATCCACTACGAACATCTTTCGCAGTAAAAGAGGAACTTGGACATAAAGCTACAGAGACCACACATGGTGTGATAGGGCAGGCACATACTAATCCTTATTTAGAAAGTTCAGTTTCTCTTACTCTTGCATCTTGTCTCGTCTCTCGTCTTGCAAAAGGCTAGAGTAGCCGAGCAAGAGGCTAAATTATTAGAACAAAATGCTAAGGTAGAAGAGCAAAGGCTCAAAAATGAGGCAGCAAGAATTAGAGCAGATACCGCTGTACCACCACCTGCCGGTGACTCAAACCCCAGGCATTCTGATAAAAAGCATAACTTGCTTGAATTTTCAGAGTCAGACCCTGAAAGATTTTTTAACCATTTTCAGAGACTGGCCATGTCCATGAACTGGCCAAGGGAAGAGTGGGTGAAAATCTTACAGGGGCGGCTTAGGGGTAAAGCACAAGATATTTTTATAAACATTCCTGACGACGAGTGTTTTGAATATAGTAAAGTCAGGTAACGGATTTTGAGGGCGTATGAAATTACTCCTGAAGCTCACCGCCAAGCTTATCGCAACCTTAGGCCTACTCACAACCAACCTCTCACTAAATTTGCTAATGACCAAATTAGATTGTTTGAAAAATGGATTCGCTCGGCCAAGGCCGAAACATACGAGGCACTTAAAAATTTAGTTTTAGTGGAGAATTTTATAGATAATATGATAGAGAATGTAGCACGTTACATTAGAGGAATGGCAGAGGTAGATTCTATTATAGAGGATTTGGCCAAGATGGCAGAAAACTACCAGCTGGCGGGCAAAAGGCCCAATAAAAATAATTATATCCCACAGAATAACAAAAATACAGCCAGTCCAGACCAGCCCATTCTAACCCTATAACTAATGCACCTTCTGTTTCAGACATAACTAACCCTGTTAAATTGTCTAGCCCCACGGCTCCTAAGGGTGAACCAAAGGGCACTCCTGTTAGTAATGTCTCTTCTCCCCGACGTGTCTGTGGTCACAGTAAACGTGCAAATCACATTACTAGCCGTTGTTGGCAACTGTACCCAGAAAAAGACCCAATGCTCTTGTTGTGTCACAGGGACACAGTATGAGTTAATTTTGTTAAATTTGAGTTAAACTAACGTAGATATAAGACCAAAACTAACCAACCCTACCTAACCTAACCAACCCTACCTAACCTAACCTAGCCTATCTTAACCTAACCTAACCTAACCTAGCCTATCATAACCTAACCTAGCCTATCCTAACCTAACCTATCTTAACCTAACCTAAACTAACAAAACTTAATTAATAATTTATGTTCTTAATATAATATATAATAATTCTTAAATTAAACCAATAGGAAACAATTTATTGAAAATAAAGAAAATCACTCGGACTATTAGGCAAATCGGGCATTGCATAGTATGCCGAGAAGTGCGTTCTGGCTACTAGGTACGACATTATATATATATATATATATATATATATATATATATATATATATATATATATATATATATATATATATAATGTCGTACCTAGTAGCCAGAACGCACTTCTCAGCCTACTATGCAACGCCCGATTTGCCTAATAAGCCAAGTTTTCCTGAATTAATATTTTTCTCAAATTTTTTCTTATGAAATGATAAAGCTACCCATTTCATTTTGTATGAGGTCAATTTTTTTTATTGGAGTTAAAATTAACGTAGATATATGACCGAACCTAACCAACCCTACCTAACCTAACCTAACCTATCTTTATAGGTTAGGTTAGGTTAGGTTAGGTAGCCGAAAAAGTTAGGGTAGGTTAGGTAGTCGAAAAACAATTAATTCATGAAAACTTGGCTTATTAGGCAAATCGGGCCTTGCATAGTAGGCTGAGAAGTGCGTTCTGGCTACTAGGTACGACATATATATATATATACTCTTTTTTGCGCGTTATCATCGTTGTCTGGACAATAATGGACATCATTTTGAACATTCGCAAACATGTTTCTTCAAACACATTTGTCTCAATGTAGTCGATGCTATTTCATTTCACTTTGTCCATAAATAAAGGTTTTCGCATAATTCTAAGAGTGTACATTTTTTTGAGACACCCTCGCCATAATTCTAAAGAGTGATACATTTTTTTGATACACCCTG
>WNGS01002058.1:135305-148832 GCA_020271785.1 Procambarus virginalis
GGTCCTAGGAGACCACTACCACCTGGTGCAGGGTCTGGGAGACCACTGCCGACTGTGGCAGGGTCCTGGGAGACCACTGCCTTCTGGTGGCAAGGTCCTGGGAGACCACTGCCTCCTGGTGGCAGGGTCCTGGGAAACCATTGCCCCTTTGACATACGTCTCTGCTCCTCTATCTACAGCACGACGCAACTGGCACTTTTGAACCTCTTATCATTTTCTACATCAACGCATCTCCCAGCATTTGTCCTGGTGCAGTCATCGGGGATAAATCCTTCATGCAAACTGTACTACTGTGAGAGTTTGAAGATAAGTGGAATAATGAAATGGTTGAGGAATTGAGCTCGGAAAATTTCTAAGAATTTTCTTTAACCTTTATTCCTGTCGTGATATTCAATTAGGTCGCCTGAGGAAGGACTTGCTTAGCTAACACACCAGTGTAGTAAGCAGCTCATTCCTCACTCTGGGACCAGATATGAACAATTGACTAGGCGCGAGCAAACGCCGAGATCCCAAAAAGTTGAAATCCCCTCCACTTGGGCCGACGACCTTCGTCATTCGCCGAAGCGAATCTAACGAGTAGGCCTGGGCTCTCACAACAATAATTTATTGTTGTGTGGTGCCGTATATTTAGTCCAAAACCCATGAATCAGTCTCAATTTTAATAGTCGAGTGAGAAGAATCACTTGCAGGGCATTAATAATTTGTGGGGTGTAACGAAAAGACAGTGTTCAACATAACAACTTAGTTTATTCAATAAAGTACTAACGACTACAACAAAACAAAATAAATATCAATGACGTTACTCGAAAACCTTCCAGTGACACTATCAATGACACCAGCCCCTCGGACTGCATAATGAACTAACTCGAACATAAAGGTACAAACTACAGCAGGCAGGAGTCTGGCTCTAGCTTCGGTAGGGGTCGGACGTGATGGCTCGGCGCTCCGGCTGTTGGTGGTGTTTCCCATTTGGCCGGTTGGGGGCAGGTGCGCGTTTGCCTGACTGTGCTGACGTGGCGTTCACGATGGGGGTCCCCCTCCCACCTATACTGCGGGGTCAGTCTGTGGGCTTCGAATTTTCCGGCCGGGCTGGGTACCCAGAGATTGCGCTGGTGTGTGAGTTACTGCATTCCTGTGATCGACATTTATGGAGTCGAGCTGGTGACGGCACGCAGAGCGATTATAAAGTTCACTGAGGAGTTGGCGTATCGCGACTTTCTCCGTCGATACGAGGGGCGGACATTACCCCTGCCGGATGGTGCGGGCACTGTATCACTCTCTGATCGGAGTGGTGCCCTCACCTACGTCAGTGTGCATGGGGCTCCATTGGAGTTTCCGGAGGGTCTGCTACGGCGGTACTTCGGCCGTTTTGGCGCAGTGGTTAGTGTGCGGGTGAACGTGGTATCTTCCAGCCCCCTTAAGGGTGTGAGGACGAACATTCGCACCATAGGCATGAGGCTCTGTAAGGATATTCCGTCCTCTGTGCGTCTTATGGGTTACAACGTTCGGGTGTTCTACGCCCGCCAGCCTCGGACGTGTTATCATTGTGGCCTATTGGGCCATCATGCTGCTGACTGTACTGCATCTGCCGTTGCACCCGTGAACCTCTTCAGTGAGGAGGATTTTCCGCCGCTTCCTGTGGAGGAGGGTTCGGTGGATGTGGACGTCTCTTCAGCCGCGGATGTGCCCCCTGTGTCGCCTGGCGCACCCACTGGTGCAGTGGGTGCGGGGGTGTTCGACTGGTGGGGGGGGGAAGCACACGTGAGCACGAGCTCTGTGAAAAACACTATATATCTCGGGATATTTCAGTGATACAGGAACTAAACACAGTCGGGGTGTTCGATGGTGTGGAGGGGAAGCAACGTGAGCACGAGCCTGTGAAAACCATATATATCTCGGGATATTTCAGTGATACGGAACGGGGTGTTCGACTGGTGTGGGGAGGGAAGCACACGTGAGCACGAGCTCTGTGAAAAACACTATATATCTCGGGATATTTCAGTGATACAGGAACTAAACACAGTCAGATAACTCATAAAGTGCGTCTCAACTTATTAAACAATATACCATAGTGATTGACATCCGACTTTTGTGCTTTAAGGAAATAACAAGTGAATTTTGTGTGGAGTCCACCTCGTGGTGCCAGAACCCAGCCCTTAGGCCCACATCCTGTGTGGCCACCGTGTGTGTGTGTGCTTACTAGCAAATTGGTTTCCAACAAGTGTAATAGGGGATGTGGATCGAGAAATTAGTAATAGAGAAAGTGAATACTATTGCAAGTCGGGAATAAAGCAGAAAATCCCTTATTGTAATACAAGCGAATTAATATATCAGTGTTATAACCCAAGTAACTGGCAACTGACGGCCTCCAGCCGCGGCCTGGGACAACAAGTGTCAACGGTACAGCCTCTGGGACCCTCCCTCACCCTCGACCGTGTGATAAGTACTGACCATACTGTAGAACAAATAAACATATATACTATTACAAACATACGGTATACATATAATATTATAAATATATATATACAACAAAACAAGGCAAAATGGGAGTAAATAAACAAATTTGTGGCCACTGTAACATCTCCTTAAAGTCGAAGGCAACGGGAATTGAATGTTATATCTGTAAGAATAGATTTCATTCGGCTTGTGCAGGAGTGAGTAACACTGCGGCACTGAGAGCTGGCCACTTGCTCTGGGTGTGTAAACATGACCAGCCAGCTTGGAATATCCTAAAAAACCTTCTAGATAACATGACGCATGAACGGAAAACATCGTTCATTGGAAGCCTACCAGCCATCCAGAAGGAGTGGGAAAGGAACAACAATTGTAATATACCAGGGGCGGAGGCTATAGTCAGGGATGAAACTGAGGCTGAAACTCAGGAAGTTGTAAACTCTGACTCAGTAGGCCCGGATGTGGATGACAGTAAACTAGAAAGTGTAACAGACAGCACTGACAGCTCGGTAGGTACAGACACTACAACGGTTCCCGATAGAGAGAGTCAGAACAGAAGGACAGACTTATGCAAATTTTATGCAAAGGGCATATGCAGACATAGATATGCTGGTAATAAGAAAGGATTAGAATGCAGTTATCAACATCCCAAAAAATGTTTAAATATGCTTAGGAAAGGTGAGTGTCGATTTGGATCAATATGTAGGTTTTTCCATCCTGAGATGTGCCAAACCTCACTGGAGGACAGAAAATGCTATGACCTCAGCTGCCCATACTTTCACGTGAAAGGCACGGAACGCTACATAAAGAGTGGCAAGCAGGATAATGAATTTGGAGGAAATTCGATAAATTTTTTATACCAGACCGAAAGAGAATTCAAAAGGAGGAGCATGGAGAATGTATGGAACTGGATGCCAGACCCACTTGCATACCAGAATTACAGATACAACTACACACCGAAAGGGAACCACAACTACAACAGGCAACTGCCCTACAACAATCAGCACTGGTCAGAACAAACTCAATATGTCCACGCATAATGGGCTTGCCGAAAAAGTCTCCCAGTCAAACTATCACTAATAGAGTAACCTCATTCATCTTTGCCAACATACATGGACTGAAAACAAGAACCAACAATAAAGTACAGTTCATAAATGGCCTCCTCACGGAGTCAAATGCAGTATTTGGAGCTTTCACAGAAACCCATGCAGGGGAATTCTTGGACAGTGAGATCTGGATTCCAGGATATAACCTATACAGGTGTGATAGGAAAATTAGGTCACATGGAGGAGTGGGTCTGTATATTAGGGAAGACCTTGTGTGCTCGGAGCTCCTAAACGTTACAAATGAGGTGGTAGAGGTACTGGGATTAAAAATAGAGAAAATAAATTTAGTGATTATTCTAATATACAAACCGCCAGATGCAACGGCTGAGGAATTCACAGAACAGATAAACAAAATAGAGAATAGCCTTGATAATTTGGAGAACCCAATACCTGATATTATCTTCTTAGGTGACTTCAACTTGCCTAGTCTCAGGTGGAGAATAGCAAACAATAATATTATACCAGGGAATCTATCAGGACCTAACCAACCACAGATTAGAGAACTACTTAGATTCTGTGACAAATTTCACTCACTCAGCAGATATCGGAGCCAACGAGAAATGAAAATATTCTAGATCTGGTCTTTACGAACAATGAAGACATTATCAGAGACATTACGATATCAGATACCACATATTCAGATCACAAGCTCATTGAAGTGCAAACTACCATCAATACTCAGAATAGACCTAAAACGTTGATAAAGCGAGAGGGGCTATTCAGTAAATTCAATTTTAATAATAAAAGGATAGACTGGGAGATAATAAACAGGGAACTTAAAAACATTCCATGGGAAACTGTTTTAAGTAATAAAAGTCCTACAGAAGGAATAGAAAAACTGACTTCGGAAGCGTATCAAGTCTGTCTGAAACATGTTCCTTTGAGGAAAGCCAGAAAGAGATCCAACGTAGAAAGAGAACGCAGAAGACACTATAAACGCAGGAAAAGAATAACGGAACTGCTTATGCAGACACGAATTTCCCGTCAAAGAAGGAATAATTTAAATAGGGAGATTGAAGAAATCGAGCGGAAATTGAAACACTCATATGAAACTGAAGAAAGGCAGTTAGAACAGAAAGCAATTCAGGAAATAAAGAAAAATCCAAAATACTTCTTCACATATGCGAAATCAAAAGCAAAAACTACTGCCAGTATTGGACCTATTCGTACAAGTGAAGGTTCATACACGGAGGATGACAAAGAAATTAGTGAAATCCTAAAAAAGCAGTATGAGGACATGTTTAGCACTCCAATAAACAACATGAAAGTAGAAGATCCAGACAATTTCTTTATGCGGGATATCCAAACCCCTGTAAATATAACTGATATCAACACGAGCGCACTAAATTTTGAAAGAGAAATTGAAAACATGCCCATGCACTCGGCCCCAGGTCCAGACTCATGGAATTCAATATTTATAAAGAAATGCAAAGTGCCGGTAGCACAGGCACTCAGTATAGTGTGGAGGAAGAGCTTGGACACGGGGGAGATACCAGATGCACTTAAAGTAGCAGACATAGCCCCTCTACACAAGGGAGGGAGCAAAGCATTGGCAAAGAATTATAGACCAGTTGCACTAACATCGCACATAATAAAAGTATTTGAGAGAGTGATTAGGAGTCAGGTCACCAATTTCATGGAGACCAATGACCTTCACAACCCAGGCCAACATGGATTTCGAGCGGGAAGATCGTGCCTCTCACAGCTACTTGAGCACTACGATAAAGTCACTGAGGCATTAGAAGAAAAACAGAATGCTGATGTGATATACACGGACTTCGCAAAGGCTTTCGATAAATGTGACCATGGCGTGATAGCACACAAAATGAAGTCAATGGGAATAACCGGTAAAGTAGGACGCTGGATACTCAGTTTTCTGTCAAACAGGACTCAGCGAGTAACGGTCAACCATATAAAATCTAGTCCAAGTGCAGTTAAAAGCTCTGTACCTCAGGGTACAGTCCTTGCACCGCTGCTTTTCCTTATTCTCATATCAGATATAGACAAAAATACAAGTCACAGCTTCGTATCATCCTTTGCAGACGACACAAAAATCAGTATGAAAATTACCTCGGCTGAAGACATTGAAAAACTTCAAGCTGATATTAATAAAGTTTTCGACTGGGCATCAGAAAATAATATGATGTTTAACAGTGACAAATTCCAGGTACTCAGGTACGGTAAAAATGAGGACCTTAAACATAATACAGGGTACAAAACACAATCAAATGTGCCCATAGTAGGAAAACAACATGTAAAGGATTTGGGAATAATGATGTCTGACGACCTAACGTTTAGGGAGCATAACCAAGCAAATATTGCGACAGCCAGAAAAATGATAGGATGGATTACGAGAACTTTCAAATCCAGGGATCCCATCACAATGCTTGTACTCTTCAAGTCACTTGTGCTGTCCCGTCTTGAGTACTGTTCAGTACTCACTTCCCCTTCAGAGCAGGAGAGATTGCTGAAATAGAGGGAATACAGAGAACATATACGGCACGCATAGACGCGATAAAGCACCTAAATTATTGGGATCGTCTCAAAGCTCTCCAAATGTACTCACTAGAAAGAAGACGAGAGAGATATCAAATAATATACACCTGGAAGATACTGGAGGGCCAGGTCCCAAATCTACACAGTAAAATAACAACGTACTGGAGTGAACGATATGGAAGAAAATGCAGAATAGAACCAGTGAAGAGCAGGGGTGCCATAGGCACAATCAGAGAACACTGTATAAACATCAGAGGTCCGCGGTTGTTCAACGTCCTCCCAGCAAGCATAAGAAATATTGCCGGAACAACCGTGGACATCTTCAAGAGGAAACTAGATTTATTCCTCCAAGGAGTTCCGGACCAGCCGGGCTGTGGTGGGTATGTGGGCCTGCGGGCCGCTCCAAGCAACAGTCTAGTGGACCAAACTCTCACAAAGTCAGGCCGGGCTTGGGGAGTAGAAGAACTCCCAGAACCCCATCAACCAGGTATCAACCAGGTATCACTGTTGTTGTCGCCTCTCCTCCAGAGGTTGTGTCGTCGCCTGGTGATCGTCCTGCTCCGACTAGTGTCCCTGGGGTTCTTCAGCCTGCTTCTGCTCGAATCCCCCGTCTTCCGGTTTGTCCTCTGCTGCATCTGACCCTGTCCCTGCCCAACCCGTCCTCGCAAATTCGTATAGTCAATATTGACTTATTAGTTACGTGCATAGGTGACATATTAAACATAATAGTTTCCCTTGAAAAGCTTCATAGAAAACACCGACCTTACCTAACCTACTTAGTATGTTAAAATAAGAATCTAATAGCTTCGTAAATACAATTGTTACTTAACCTATTGTAGGTATAGTTTAGGTAATAATTGTAATTACGAAGCAATAAGATGCTTATCTTAACATACTAAGTAGGTTAGGTAAGGTCGGTGTTTTCTATGAAGCTTTTCAAGGGAAACTATTATGTTTAATATGTCACCTATGCACATATTTAATAAGTCAATATTGACTATACGAATTTGCGAGGACGGGGTGCCCTGCCCCCTCGCCGTCTGTTCCGGCTGTGCTGGGTGATGGGGTGGGTCCGGCGCTTCCTCCTGTGCCTGGCCTGGTGCTCCATGTGGTTGAGGATGCTGCCGTTCTGCGACGTGCGTCGGTTCGCCCGGCTTGTGTTGCGCGTGTCTCCGAGTCTGCCTCTGGGTCGGATGATGTGCGGCCCAAGCCTAAGCGTTCCCGGCGTTCGTCTTCAGCGTGGGCAGACGTTGGCGACTTCGGCGCTTGTGGATCTGCCGGCGACGGAGGGGTGGCTCCGGTTGCGTTGCGTACTACGGTGACAACGGAGGTGCATTTGCCTGAGGATGCCAGTGCCAGTGTTTAGGCCTCCACTGCAGATATGGTGTCTGTGGTTCCTGCTTCGGGTGCATCGCCTGCATCGGATGGCTCCGGTTCTTCATGGGGGATGGTTCCCCCTGCTGAGGGTCGTGGTGAGCGGGGTGGCCTGGTGATGCTGTTGAAAAAGGTTGCTCGCTCTGGAGGTTCTGTAACCCTTTCCTCGGTCCCTGTTTCGTCGACTGCGGTCTCGACGCCCCTTCCGTCTTCGGCCATCTCTTCAGTGTCTTCTGCGGTCTCGGTGGAGGCGTTATCATCTCGTCGACTGTCCCCTGCTCCTGTGCGTACGTCGACGCGGCGATCTCGGCAGCCCTCGTACGCTTCATCGGTGTCGTCTGCTACCTCGCAGGACGTGGTTTGCGCTCCCCAGCCTCGTTATGCGACTCGCGTCGGTGAGCTTCAGGAGTGGCCGTTTCCGCCTGATCTGGAGGTTCCCGAGTTTATGCCGGGCCCACGGCGGCAGGGGGATCGTCCCCCCACCGACATGGAGTATTTGATTTGGGAGGCCTATAAGCGAAGGTATCCTTGGGATTCGTTCTCTGAGAAATATATTCCTGTCTCTGAGATATGTATTCCTCGCTCATGATTCCTTTGTGTGTTGTGTGTTGTGGGTTGTTTCCATTAATGTGCATGGTTGTGGGGTGCGGGTCGGGTGTGTGTGAGTGGGTGGGGCGGGTCTGTTTCTCGGTTCCTGCGTGCTCCGGTTTGTGGTTGTGGGCTTATTTTTGTGGCTTGTGTGTGAATGTGTCCGGTTCCTGTGCGGTCCGGGGTTTGGTTAGTGTGTGTGTGTGGTTGTGGATGTCATGTTCTTAGGTTATGCTTTGTGGTTCTATGTTTTTATGATGCTGTTTGTGCGCTTGTTTGTGTAGTGTTGAGTGCCCTTCAGGCTGTTGGCGTGACCAAGTCTGGGTTTATGCTTTTGTCGAGTTTTGCCGTTGAGCTTGTCCTGTTTTTTTTGTATAATTGTATTGTTTTCTTGTTATTGTTATTTATTTTTTAATATTTTGTTTTTGTGTTGGTGCCTATCCGTGTGTGTTTGCGGTACTGGTAGCCTTGTTCTGTATATTTTAGGTTTTGGTGTTATTTCTGTATTGTCTTCCGCTGTGTTTACCTTAATTATTGTTTTCTGTTTGTAAATATTGTTGTTTTGTGCTCGGCCCTTCCGGCCGGCGTTATTGTGTTTAGTACTTTTGTTCCTTAGTTTTGCCCGTTTGTGCTTTGTCATTTTGTTCTGTTTTATGATGTAACTG
This sequence comes from Procambarus virginalis, assembly GCA_020271785.1. Lineage (NCBI taxonomy): Eukaryota > Metazoa > Arthropoda > Malacostraca > Decapoda > Cambaridae > Procambarus > Procambarus virginalis. The sequence continues at coordinate 143,989 of WNGS01002058.1, forward strand.
TTTCCTTTTATTGTACTTATATGCATGCTTGCATGTAAAAATAAAAAAAAAAAAAACTCGAACATAAGCGTGACCACAGAGGAATCAACAAGCAAGCAAGAACTAACAGATCTATAATCACAATTACAACAAATGACACAGTGGATTCTGAAACACGTCTCCAGTAACCTACTAACTGTTCTACGCCTCTGTACAGTTTACACCTGCAATAGCGGTTGCAATGCAATCAAATCTGCGTCGGTGAGTAGTGTTTATTAAGCCGCCCAGAGACATTATCGTTGCCACGTGAGTTGCCAGTGAACCCATTAGTCATTGATGCGTCATTGAACCTCGCGTAGAGCAAAAGGGCAAATGCTGGCTTGATCCTGATTTTCAGTACGAATACGGACTGCGAAAGCAAGGCCTATCGATCCTTTTGACTTTAGGAGTTTTAAGCAAGAGTGTCAGAAAAGTTTCCACAGCTGTTAGTTAGCTGTGGTAACTTTTCTGACACCTCTTGCTTAAAACTCCTAAAGTCAAAAGGATCGATAGGCCTTGCTTTCGCAGTCTGTATTCGTACTGAAAATCAGGATCAAGCCAGCATTTGCCCTTTTGCTCTATGCCTTTCAATGACCCATCAATGACTAATGGGTTCACTGGCAACTCACGTGGCAACGATAATGTCTCTGGGCGGCTTAATAAACACTACTCGCCGTCCAGGACTTGAGACCACAACTTTCTCAGCTCAATTCCTCAGCTGGCAAGTCTGCACACTTCTCTTCACTTGGAGATATGTCACTAGGGATTCCTTCCTGACGGAGCTCAAACAGAGCGCGGTTTCCCCCCGCAATGTCTGGCACTCAAGTGAGGTCAAAGCCCTCCAGAAGCGAGCCTCACGCCTCCAGCAAATTATCCACATCTCCTAACCAGTCATTTATCTGTTTTCTTATTCACTGCCCATAATCTTAAACTGTTCATTGAATCCAACAAACTATTTTACATCTGTGTTATAGCCTCTATATTTCCTATACTTTCTAGTTAGGTCAGGCTTGTTGAATAACTCTCAAGGGGGAGACTCGTTTCTCCTGTAGGCTGAGATCATAACACTTCGGCTATCACTTCCTTAGTCCGGTCGTGATGGTCAAGCGAATTAAGGCATCCTGTATATACCAGTTGCGTTGCTCCTGGCAGTATGGGTTCGAGTCACTTCTGGGGTGTGAGTTTTCAGTCGCATATAGTCCTGGGGACCATTCAGGCTTGTTTGCATTTGTGTTCCTCACGTGTGCCCCAAAGAATGAGGTGATTTGATGAAATGCTATGCCCAAGATTACCATCCGAGTGCCGGTGGGGAAGTGGTTCAAATAGCTTCGGCTATCACTTCCTTATGTCCGGTCGTGATGGTCAAGTGGATTAAGGCGTCCTGTAGATACCAGTTGCGTTGCTCCTGGGAGTATGGGTTCGAGTTACTTTGGTAGCAGTCTTTCCTGTAGACATATATTATTAAATATGACCGAAAAAGTAAGATTAATAATTCTAACACGAATTTTCTCGATCTTCCTTATGTTTCTTTTTACTGTTGATGGTAAATGAAAAATCAATTCTCCAAAATTCATTTTATTCTAGTCTGACGCGACACTTGAGCGCGTTTTGTAAAACTTATTACATTTTCAAAGACTTTAGTTTACACACACACACAACTGTAACTGAATAGAGCTAAAACATCTTCGATTTTATATACCTGCATTTGGGTGAGGTGACATGTTACAATAGTATTTGGATGAAGTGAAAACGGATTTTCAACACAAGCCTGAACAGGGTATAGAATCGGGGTATAGAGTCGGGGTATGAGGTAAAGGGAAGGATGGAAGTAACTGTACAGGGCCTATTGGTCCATATTTCTTGATGCTTCTATATTGGAGCGGAGTCTTGAAGTGGGTAGAGTATAGTTGTGCATTAATTGGCTGTTGATTGCTGGTGTTGACTTCTTGATGTGTAGTGCCTCGCAGATGTCAAGCCGCCTGCTGTCGCTGTATCTATCAATGATGTCTGTGTTGTTTGCTAACATTTCTCTGGTGATGGTTTGGTTGTGGGAAGACATTATATGTTCCTTAATGGAGCCCTATTGCTTATGCATCATTAAACGCCTGGAAAGAGATGTTGTTGTCTTGCCTATATACTGAGTTTTTTTAGGCTTACAGTCCCCAAGAGGGCATTTGAAGGCATAGACGACGTTGGTCTCTTTTAGAGCGTTCTGCTCGGTGTCTGGAGAGTTTCTCATGAGTAGGCTGGCCGTTTTCTTGGTTTTATAGTAAATCGTCAGTTGTATCTTCTGATTTTTGTCTGTAGGGATAACATTTCTATTAACAATATCTTTCAAGACCCTTTCCTCCGTTTTATGAGCTGGGGAAAAGAAGTTCCTGTAAAATAGTCTAATAGGGGGTATAGGTGTTGTGTTAGTTGTCTCTTCAGAGGTTGCATGGCGTTTCACTTTCCTTCTTATGATGTCTTCAACGAAACCATTGGAGAAGCCGTTGTTGACTAGGACCTGCCTTACCCTACAGAGTTCTTCGTCGACTTGCTTTCATTCTGAGCTGTGGCTGAGAGCACGGTCGACATAAGCGTTAACAACACTCCTCTTGTACCTGTCTGGGCAGTCACTGTTGGCATTTAGGCACATTCCTATGTTTGTTTCCTTAGTGTAGACTGCAGTGTGGAAACCTCCGCTCCTTTCCATGACTGTTACATCTAGAAAGGGCAGCTTCCCATCCTTCTCCATCTCGTAAGTGAAACGCAACACATAATTCTGCTCAAATGCCTCCTTCAGCTCCTGCAGATGTCTGATATCAGGTACCTGTGTAAAAATGTCGTCAACATACCTGCAGTGTATGGCCGGTTTCAAGTTCATGTCGACTAAGACTTTTTTCTCGATGGTACCCCATGTAGAAGTTCGCAAACAGGATACCTAGGGGAGAACCCATGGCGACCCCATCTACTTCCTTATACATGTGCCCATCCTGGCTCAAGAAGGGTGCCTCTTTAGTACAAGCTTGGAGTAGTTTCCTCAGAATATTTTCTGGTATGTCAAGAGGAGTACAGGACGGATCACGATACACTCTGTCCGGTATCATCCTGATTGTTTTATGGATTGATTGTTCCATGTTTCATTAAGCAAATCGAGACTTGCATAGTAGGCCGAGAAGTGCGTTCTGGCTACTAGGTACGATATACATATATATATATATTAGCCAGAACGCACTTCTTGGCATACTATGCAAGGCCCGATTTGCCTAATTGTCTGAGTGATTTTCTTTATTTTCAATAAATTGTTTCCTATTGGTTTATTTTAAGAATTATTATTATATTATATTAGAACATAAATTATTAATTAAGTTATGTTAGTTTAGGTTAGGTTAAGATAGGTTAGGTTAGGTTAGGTTAAGATAGGCTAGGTTAGGTTAGGTTAGGTAGGGTTGGTTAGGTTAGGTAGGGTTGGTTAGTTTTGGTATATATCACGTTAGTTTAACTCAAATTTAACAAAATTAACTCATACTGTGTCCCTGTGACACAACAAGAGCATTGGGTCTTTTTCTGGGTACAGTTGCCAACAACGGCTAGTAATGTGATTTGCACGTTTACTGTGACCACAGACACGTCGGGGAGAAGAGACATTACTAACAGGAGTGCCCTTTGGTTCACCCTTAGGAGCCGTGGGGCTAGACAATTTAACAGGGTTAGTTATGTCTGAAACAGAAGGTGCATTAGTTATAGGGTTAGAATGGGCTGGTCTGGACTGTTATTCTGTGGGATATAATTATTTTTATTGGGCCTTTTGCCCGCCAGCTGGTAGTTTTCTGCCATCTTGGCCAAATCCTCTATAATAGAATCTACCTCTGCCCTTCCTCTAATGTAACGTGCTACATTCTCTATCATATTATCTATAAAATTCTCCACTAAAACTAAATTTTTAAGTGCCTCGTATGTTTCGGCCTTGGCCGAGCGAATCCATTTTTCAAACAATCTAATTTGGTCATTAGCAAATTTAGTGAGAGGTTGGTTGTGAGTAGGCCTAAGGTTGCGATAAGCTTGGCGGTGAGCTTCAGGAGTAATTTCATACGCCCTCAAAATCCGTTACCTGACTTTACTATATTCAAAACACTCGTCGTCAGGAATGTTTATAAAAATATTTGTGCTTTACCCCTAAGCCGCCCCTGTAAGATTTTCACCCACTCTTCCCTTGGCCAGTTCATGGACATGGCCAGTCTCTGAAAATGGTTAAAAATCTTTCAGGGTCTGACTCTGAAAACTGAGGCAAGTTATGCTTTTATCAGAATGCCTGGGGTTTGAGTCACCGGCAGGTGGTGGTACAGCGGTATCTGCTCTAATTCTTGCTGCCTCATTTTTGAGCCTTTGCTCTTCTACCTTAGCATTTTGTTCTAATAATTTAGCCTCTTGCTCGGCTACTCTAGCCTTTTGCAAGATGAGAGACGAGACAAGACGCAAGAGTCAGAGAAACTGAACTTCCTAAATAAGGATTAGTATGTGCCTGCCCTATCACACCATGTTGTGGTCTCTGTAGCTTTATGTCCAAGTTCCTCTTTTACTGCGAAAGATGTTCGTAGTGGATGTGAAGACTGTATTGTCTGGGCGATGCTCATTATTTCATTCCAGTGTAGGAACTATATATTCCATGCAGCTTCACAATGCATAATGTTTAGTGCTTTTGTTAAAGTTTCTTCTCTGGTCTTGATATCTGCATCAGCAGAGGCTTTGCCTAAGTTATTTGTTCTGATTCTCCAGGACCTGTAAATACTACTTTCTGGTATTATGATCATATGATTATGATTAGGTATAAATCACATGAACCC
>WNGS01002060.1:8658-19964 GCA_020271785.1 Procambarus virginalis
CACACAACACACACACACACCACACACGACACACCACACATAAAAGTTGATGCATACCCTGGAGAAACAGGCAGGAGTACCACAGGGCTTCCAGTGGATAAGGGAGTACCTAAGCAATAGGAAGCAGAGAGTTACAGTGAGGGGTGAGACCTCAGACTGGCGTGAAGTCACCAGTGGAGTCCCACAGGGCTCTGTACTTGGACCTATCCTGTTTCTGATATACGTAAATGATCTCCCAGAGGGTATAGACTCATTCCTCTCAATGTTTGCTGACGACGCCAAAATTATGAGAAGGATTAAGACAGAGGAGGACAGCTTGAGACTTCAAGAAGACCTGGACAAGCTGCAGGAATGGTCGAACAAATGGCTGTTAGAGTTTAACCCAAGCAATGTAATGTAATGAAGATAGGGGTAGGAAGCAGGAGACCAGATACAAGGTATCATTTGGGAGATGAAATACTTCAAGAGTCAGAGAGAGAGAAAGACCTGGGGTTGATATCACGCCAGACCTGTCCCTGAAGCTCATATCAAGAGGATAACATCAGCAGCATATGCCAGGTTGGCTAACATAAGAACGGCCTTTAGAAACTTGTGTAAGGAATCTTTCAGAACATTATATACCACATATGTCAGACCAATCCTGGAGTATGCGGCTCCAGCATGGAGTCCCTATCTAGTCAAGCATAAGACTAAACTGGAAAAGGTTCAAAGGTTTGCCACCAGACTAGTACCCGAGCTGAGAGGTATGAGCTACGAGGAGCGACTGCAGGAATTAAACCTCACTTCGTTGGAAGACAGAAGAGTTAGGGGGGACATGATCACCACATTCAAGATTCTCAGGGGAATCGACAGGGTTGATAAAGACAGGCTGTTTAACACAAGGGGCACACGCACTAGGGGACACAGGTGGAAACTGAGTGCCCAAATGAGCCACAGAGATATTAGAAAGAACTTTTTAGTGTCAGAGTGGTTGACAAATGGAATGCATTAGGAAGCGATGTGGTGGAGGCTGACTCCATACACAGTTTCAAGTGTAGATATGATAGAGCCCATTAGGCTCAGGAAACTGTACACCTGTTGATTGACGGTTGAGAGGCGGGACCAAAGAGCCAGAGCTCAACCCCCGCAAGCACAACTAGGTGAGTACAACTAGGTGAGTACACACACACACACACACACACACACACACACACACACACACACACACACACACACACACACACAAACACACACACACCCACCCACACACAAGGGACACAATGCCATGCACCTGAGGCTTCACTTTCCTTCTGTTCCTCTAACATCTCCTCATGGTGATTAGAACACTCACCAAGGAGGCGATTTGAGAAGGGACAGAAGAAAGTGAGCCTCAGGGCAATGTACACTAACATAGATGGAATTACAAACAAAGCAAATGAGCTGGAGAATGAGTACTAGAGGAAAACCCAGACATAATAGCACTCACGGAAACAAAGCTAACGAAAACCTTAACAAATGCAGTGTTCCCACAGGAATATTATGTTATGAGGAAAGAGAGAGAAGGAAGAGGCGGTGGTGGTGTAGCTCTGCTGGTAAGAAAGGGCTGGGACTTTGAGGAGATGGTTATTCAGGGCTGTGAGGGTTTCGGTGACTACATAGCAGGTACCATAACAACTGGAGGACAACAAATTATAGACGTAGTAATATATAATCCACCACCAAATGACAGAAGACCCAGACAGGAATATGATAGGAACAACATGGCCACCATTAACATAATAGAGAGAGAGTTAGTTTAGTTTTAGTTTAGTTCATTTATTATGCACCCCATACCCATCTTGTGGGCGGTAGTGGAAAGGGTTACAGAGGCACATAATGGGCTCAGGGAGTGAACCCCACAATTCATTTAGCTAAGCAGGTTACAATCTTGATGGGCTAGTTACAAAATTCAATATAAGTCGTCACATCAACAATGGGTTCGAGAGCGACCTCAAATACAGGTTCTAAATTAAGCAACTGACATATGTGGAGAGCTAGTGTCACAATTGATATGTTTGTCCTGCACACCGCCCCCCATCCAGTGGGCAGCGGTGGTTAGGTTACAATCACTTAGTTACTACCTACAGTTAGCAAACTGAAATATTTGGCTAAAGTTTCTGGTAGCAGATCATTTTGAATGAAATATTTACACATCGCTGGAACATTGGTTATAGAATTGTCTCTAAATTCACGCATCTTTTCGCACTCCATCACATAGTGACAGAGGGTGTGCGAATAATTTTGTTGACACAGTTTACATTTGGGCAGGTCTTCATCAGTAGATAATGAGAATAGAGAGAGAGCAGCTTCTCTTGCCAGCAGGAATGGATCTCGACTAGTAATCATGAGACTCTTCAACCACGGGAAAATAGACTGGGAGAACAAGGATCCGCATGAAGGACCAGAAACATGGAGAGCTAAGCTGCTGGACGTGGCAACAAGACACTTTCTAAACCAGCACATCAAGGAACCAACAAGAATGAGAGGAGAAGATATACCAGCCATGCTCGATCGCATATTTACCCTAAATGATTGGGATATAAGGAAAGTTAAGATGGAAGCACCCTTAGGAATGAGTGACCACAGTGTATTAAACTTTGAGTACCTGGTAGAGCTAGGAATTATCTCCCTCAAAAAAGAACTAGGAAACAAAGGGCTGGCTTACCGAAAGGGGGAAATATGAGGAGATGAGACGTTTCCTAAGGTAAATACCTAGGGACACAGACCTCAGAGCTAAGTCTGTACTAGATATGATGGACTATGTCACCCAAAAATGTCAGGAGGCAGTAAACAGGCTCATCCCGTCCCAATGGGAAAAATCCGAGAATGAAAAGAAGAATCCATGGTATAATAGGGCATGTATGGATGCAAAGGGACTGAACAAAAGGGCGTGGAGGAACTTCCAGAATAACAGAACACCAGAAAGCAAAGATAGATACCAGAGAACCAGGAATGAGTATCTTAGGGTAAGAAGAAAAGCAGAGAAAAATGATGAAAATGATATAGCAAACAAAGCAAAGACCGAACCAAAACTACTCCATAGTCACATCAGGAGGAAAACAACAGTGAAAGAACAGATAATGAAACTTAGAACAGGCGAAGACAGGTATACATAGAATGACAAAGAGGTGTGTGAAGAACTCAACAAGACGTTCCAGGAGGTCTTCACAATAGAACAAGGTGAGGTCACTTTGCTAGGAGAAAGGGAAGTAAACCAGGCGGCCGTGGAAGGGTTCGAAATTACGAGTGAGGAGGTCAATAGACTCCTACTGGATCTGGATGTTAGAAAGGCTGTAGTCCAAACGGGATCTCACCATGGGTACTGAAAGAGTGTGCAGAGGCCCTTTGCTTGCCACTCTCCATAGTGTAAAGTAGGTCACTGGAGACGGGAGGCCTACCAGAAATGTGGAAGACGGCGAACATGGTCCCAATATACAAAAAGGGCGACAGGCAAGAGGCACTGAACTACAGGCCAGTGTCCTTGACTTGTATACAAAGCAAGATGATGGAGAAGATCGTGAGATAAAACCTAGCAACACATCTAGAGAGATTGGACTTTGTGACAAATCGACAACAAGGGTTCAGGGAGGGTAAATCTTGCCTGGTTGGCTTAATAGAATTCTACGACCAGGTGACAAAGATTAAGCTAGAAAGAGAACGCTGGGCGGACTGCATTTTCTTGGATTGTCGGAAAGCCTTTGACACAGTGCCACATAAGAGTACATAAGCTGGAGATACTGGTACATAAGCTGGAGAGACTCCAGTGGATAAGGGAGTTCCTAAGCAATAGGAAGCAGAGAGGTACGGTGAGAGGTGAGACCACGGACTGGCGTGAAGTCACCAGTGGAGTCACACAGGGCTCTGTACTCGGTCCTATCTTGTTTCTGATATATGTAAATGATCTCCTGGAGGGTATAGATTCATTTCTCTCAATGTTTGCTGACGACGCCAAAATTATGAGAAGGATTAAGACAGAGGAGTACTGCTTGAGGCTTCAAGATGACCTGGACAAGCTGAAGGAATGGTCGACCGAATGGTTGTTACAGTTTAACCCAAACAAATGTAATGTAATGAAGATAGGCGTAGGGAGCAGGAGGCCAGATACTAGGTATCATCTGGGAGATGAAATTCTTCATGAGTCAGAGCGAGAAAAAGACTTATGGCTTGAAATTACACCAGACCTGTCCCCTGCAGCCCATATCAAGAGGATAAGATCAGCGGCATATACCAGGCTGGCCAACATAAGAACGGCATTCAGAAACTTGTGCATGGAATACTCAGAACTTTGTATACCACATATATTAAGCCAATCCTGGAGTATGCAGCTCCAGCATGGAGTCCATATCTAGTCAAGGATAAGACCAAACTGGAAAAGGTTCAATGGTTTGCCACCAGACTAGTACCCGAGCTGAGAGGTATGAGCTACGAGGAGAGACTACGGGAATTAAACCTCACTTCGCTGGAAGACAAAAGAGTTAGGGGGGACATGATCGCCACATTCAAGATTCTCATGGGAATTGATAGGGTAGATGTAGACAGGCTATTTAACACAAGGGGCACACGCACTAGGGGACACAGGTGGAAACTGAGTGCCCAAATGAGCCAGAGATATTAGAAAGAACTTTTTTAGTGTCAGAGTGGTTGACAAATGGAATGCATTAGGAAGTGATGTGGTGGAGGCTGACTCCATACACAGTTTAAAGTGTAGATATTATAGAGCCCAATAGNTAGTAGTTTACCTTGAAAAGCTTCATAGAAAACACCGACCTTACCTAACCTTGTTAGTATGTTAAGATAAGCATCTTATTGCTTTGTAATTACAATTATTACTTAATCTATACCAGTAACAGGTTAAGTAACCTATACCAGTAACAGGTTAAGTAACAATTGTAATTACGAAGCTATAAGATGCTTATCTTAACATACTAACAAGGTTAGGTAAGGTCGGTGTTTTCTATGAAGCTTTTCAGGTAAACTATTATGTTTATATGTCACCTATGCACGTATTTACCAAGTCAATATTGACTATACGAATATGCGAGGACGGGTTGACCTCCTTTATGTATGCCACACCTGTGACAGAAAAAATCGTGCTTCTTTGAAAAACAGCGCCATCTGTTGGGCGTCAGAGCAACACACGCTGAAATCTCCGAAAGTTCTTCATTGATTGCTTTGAAATTTGATACAACGTTCCATTCGATTACATGCTGCTTTGTATATCGAGTATATAAATGACACACCTGTGACATGTAAAAACATGCTTTTTTTTAAACAGCTCCATCTGTTGCACGTAATAGCAACTCACGCTATACTAAATGTTACGATTCCATTTCAATGTTCCGATTGCATTGATAAATTAATTTTCATTAATTTCGATATATTTTCATTTTGATTTAATTTATTTTGTGTGACATTGTGTTGAAATTGAGCTGTGTTTGTTTACCATACCGATCATTTCCTGAGTATAGTTTATTTTTGCATTTTTTCATTGTTTTTCATTTCGTTTTCTTATCTGTTTTCTTATATTTCAGTGATGAACATCAGATCATTTGATGTTCTTAATTTTCTGATGGGATTATCAGATCGTTTTGGGAATGCATCAAACGAGGGAGTGGGAAATGTTGGGAGAACAAGGGACGGGAGTGGGGATTTTTGGGGAGGACGAGGAGACAGGGAGGGGGTAATTGTGGGGGAGGACAAGGGGACGGGGCAGTTGGGATGGTGGGGAGGACAAGGGGACAGAGGAGTGGGGGTTGGTGGAAAGGACGAGAGGACGGGGGATGGGGAATGGTAGGGAGATGAGGGGATGGGAGACTGGGGGATGGGGGGGGGAGTTGGAGGGGATGATGGAGTGGGGAATGGTTAGAAGGACAAGCGGACGCTGGTGTGGAGATGTTGGGGAGGACAAAGGGACGGGGAGGGGAGTAATAGTGGGAGGACGAGAGGGCCGGGGTATGAGAATTATTGGCAGCAAGAGGAGACAGGTGAGTGAGAATGGTTGGGAGGATGAGGGACGGGGCATGGGGAATGGTGGGGAGGACTGGGAAACAGGGGAAGGTTGCTGTGGCTCAGCAATGCACATGCGTTGCTGGGCCACAGCAACATTATTTAATACAGCTAGTATTAAATATGTTGTAAACATAATGATTATAAAAAGTTCCAACAGATTGTCATTGTCATACAATTCCATTAACCAAGAAAAAACCTCTACCTTTTTATTTCGAAGCAAATCAACAAATGCAGTTCAGCTTCAGATAGACAATGTTAACATCAGCAATAAAATGATTGAAAGTTCCTTGGCCAATACTTAGACAAGAGACTCAACTTCAGCACCCACATACAACACATAACTAAAAAAGTTTCTGAAACAGTTGGTATACCCTCCATGATCAGATATTATGTATCCTACTCTACTCTCCTCTCACTCTATTATGCATTTATCTATCCCCATCTTACTTATCGAATCTGTGCATGGGGTTCATTCTCTGCAAACTACCTCAAGCCCATCATCACCCAGCAAAAATCTGCTATCAGGACAGTAACAAACTCCGCTTTTAGACAACACACAGCCCCAGTTTAAATCCCTAAACATGCTAAACATAAATTCCCTCCATACATTCTCTTGTGTCAATTACATTAATAAAACCCTTTTCTTAAGTGTAAACCCTGTTCTGAAACTCTTCCTGGACAGATGTAATATAACACACAATCACCTCACCAGACATAAATATATCTTTGATATCCCCAGAGGCAAACTTAATCTGTGTAAACACTCTATGCAAATATAACAACCTAGTCTATGGAACTCACTCCCTAATGAATTGAAAGTTGTCCAACTTTTGCCTTATTCAAAATATAACCCTAAAGGAACCTAATTTCATCTTCATAGTTTCCTCCCTAGTGCTTTATCTCGCACTGTATCTAGTGCTACCCAATCCTCCACTATATGTACCTAAGCTATATAAATTTTACCATTGTAATCTTTGATATCAAATGATATCATGGTCGTTATATTTAGGGCATATTCTTCTGCATTATTCCTTGAAATGATCCTCAAATTGTGCTACAGTGAACCAATGTATAACCCTGAAATTTTATCCAAATGTACCTAGTAATCCTTGTTCATTATAGTGTATTGTTATTATTGTGTATTAATCTAATCTTTGTTTATTGTGTCAAAATTTCTTACAAATGTACCTGTAAACATTTTTCGTCAATTTTACTGTAACTTGTCTATTTAAAATTACTTATACCTATAAAGTAAAGCTGTAAAGTACCTGTTAACAAAAATTTAAATTTTTACTGTAAATTATCTACTTAAAATTATCTCTTATTTTAAGGACTTGTCCGAAACGCTATGCGTGCTATGGCTTTACGGGAATGTAAAATCAACATCATTTCTATGTTCTCTCTTAACCCCAATTTACATTCTTGTATATGAATAAACAAATAAATAAATAAATAAATTTAGGTATGTGTCATCTTATATGGGTATATATCAGCTTATATGGTATGTGTCAGCTTATATGGAAATGTATCAGTTTATATGTGTATCAGCTTATATTGGAATGAATCGGCATATATGTGTATGTGTCAGCATATATGGGTATGTATCAACTGATATGGTTATGTATCAGCTTGTATGGGTATGTATCAACCTTATTGGGTATATATCGCTTATATGGGTATGTTTCAGCTTATTTGGGTATGTATCAGCTTATATGGGTATGTATCAGTTAATATATGGGTATGTATCAGCTTATATGGTATGTATCAGCCTATATGGGTATGTATCAGCTTATATGGATACGTATCAGCCTATATGGGTATGTATCAGCTTATATGGGTATGTATCAGCTTATTTGGGTATGTATCAGACCATATGGATACGTATCAGATTATATGGGTATGTATCAGCTTATATGGATCCATATCAGCTTATATGGGTATGTATCAGCTTATATGGATCCATATAAGCTTATATGGGTATGTATCAGCTTATATGGATCCATATCAGCTTATATGGGTATGTATCAGCTTATATGGATCCGTATCAGATTATATGGGTATGTATCAGATTATATGGGTATGTATCAGCTTATATGGATCCGTATCAGATTATATGGGTATGTATCAGATTATATGGGTATGTATCAGCTTATATGGATCCATATCAGCTTATATGGGTATGTATCAGCTTATATGGGTATGTATCAGCTTATATGGATCCGTATCAGATTATATGGGTATGTATCAAACATTTGTCGGCACAGTGAAGGAAACATCCGTTTGGGTAAGAGAAGAAATGTTTATTTATATAGTAAAGAAACAATCGTAGAAGTAACACAAGAATCATTCTTGCGGGTAAGAGGCGAAACGTTCACGCTGGTTATAGACGAAACGTTCATCCAGGAAATAGAAGAAACATTCATTCGTACATTAAGAGAAGAAGTTGGGGGATCCACCACCACTTACAACTTCTAGGAAATGTTCGACAAAGGTGTTGATTGTTAGAATAGTGAAGCTCTAACGCAACGGGTACAACAGGGCGTGCAGGTGGGGGTCAAGAGCTAGACCTCACCTCCCCGTAGTCATTGATAGGTAAGTACAGAAGAAACGTTTATCTGGGATGAAGAAGAAACGTTCATCTGGGTTGTTGGAGAAGCGTTCTTCTGGATAATAGAAGAAACGTCCATCCAGGTAATAGAATAAAGGTTCTTCTGGGACATCGCAGAATCGTTCTACCAGATAATAATATAAAATATTTCAGTAGCTGATGGAAGAAATGTTAGAGTATGATAAAAGAAGAGCCGTTTCTCCGCAAACTAAAAGAACACTTTTCCAGTTAAAAAAATGAGATTGATAATGTGATATTCAGCTCATCACATAGAAACGGGATTGAAGATGAGTTTAGTATTTGTTCAGATGATGCTAAAATAGAATTGATCCCATTGAGATTAGGACTAAATTTAGCCTGTTCAGATTAGGATAACATTTGTCCCGTTGAGATTAGGATTAATTGGTCCATTTGAGATTAGGACAATTTGTCCAGTTGAGATTAGGACTACATTTGTTCAGTTGAAACATGGAAAACATTTGTCTTATTGAGAGAAGGGAAATACTTGTCCAATTGACACGAGGAAAACATGTGTCCAGTTGAGACGAAGAACATTTGTCTTGTGGAGGCGAGGAAAGCTCTTGTCTAATGGTCTGGAGAAACATTTGTCCAATGTAGAAGAGGGCAACATTTGTCCAATGTAGAAGAGGAAGCATTTGTCCAGAAGAGGCGAGATAATGATTTGTCCAGTAACACCGAGCAAAACATTGTTCAGTGTAGTCAAAGAAAATATTTGTTCACTGGTAGCGATCAAAACATTTGTCAAGTGGAGTTGAGGAAAACAGTGTCTAAGAAAGTAAGTAAGGAAAGCATTTGTCCAAGTAAGATAAGGAAACTTTTGTCAATTGGAGGTGATACCAATATTTCTCATATGGACATGATGAAGACTTTTTGTCCAGTGGAGATAACGAAAATATTTATCCTTTGTATATACCAAAACGTTAAGTGGTGGTGGTGAACAAATTTGTCCACTGGAGAAGCTGAATACATTTGTCCAGGGAAAATATTTGGGTTTACGTGATTGAAAATTGAGAACCGTCCTCTGGCAGCAGGAGGCACGAACAGCTCTCCCGGGATGATGGCGGATAATCCAGATAAGGAGGAGAGAGGCCGAGAGTCAGGGAGATTGATGAAAAGTGAGTGAGAGGCAGGAAGAGTGAAGAAGGGTGAGTGAGAGCCAGGGAGGGTGAAGAGGGGTGAGTGAGAGCCAGGGAGAGTGAAGAAGAGTGAGTGAGAGCCAGGGAGGGTGAAGAAGAGTGAGTGAGAGTTGTCATATGTGTGGGCCCCCATGACAACACAAGTGTGACCTATATTGCCTTCTGGGGACACTTAGTATGACATTATTGGTCTAGATTTTTTCCTCCTTTTGTTGCTTGTAGAAGTGCACTCCCTATCTAGGTTTCTGAGTTTTTCTGCTCCTTTTTTAGTGCTCCGTCTGGGTAGCCTCTATTTCTGAAAAGTTCCCATAGGTTCTGTAACTCTGGGAGGAGGTCATGTGTTTTACTCGTGATCCGTCTGAGTCTAACTCCTTGAGAGAGGGGTAAGGAATTCTTCAGGAAAGTGGGTACCCTGAGTTGTAAGCGAGGTATGAGTGAAGGTTTGTCGGTGTGTAGTATACTTTTGTTTGTAGAGTCCTGTCGTGTTCATCTATGTATACTGTCGTGTCCTGGAAAAGATTTCGCGTGATCACTTTGTTCTAGGAAGCAGTTCTTAGGTCATACACCATTACTAACCGTTAAAGGTAGGGGCTTCGTGGGGTAAAATTGTTCTCCGTGCCGACGAGAATCCGCATTTTTTTGTTTTTTGTTGAGATATAACAAATAGTTGCTTACATATTCTTGCTACAGACCACTAGTACTCGTACGCGTCGGCACGGGCCGCTTGGAATACGCTACCCGCCGCGAAGAATCGTTATTTGAGTATCATCCAACGTAACACATATTTACTTGCTGGGCGGAATTAAACAGAGGCTACAGTAAAGGAATTGCGCCCAGTAAATCCTCCCCGCACAGGATACGAACCCATGAACTAGCGCTCGATAGGACACATAGGCCAGTGTCTTACTCACTAACCACGGAACGTTTATAATATAAATAATTAAATATATAATATTATATCTATGTAATTAAATAAGATATAATATTAATAATATTATATTACAATAATAGTAAATATTATATATATATTAGTATGTTAAGATAAGTATTTTTTTGCTTCTTAATTATAATTATTTCTTAATTAAATTTAAATATTATATTATAATTATGTCTATATATTAATTAAATAACTTATTCCAAAATAAAACGTTAGAGATTTGTGGTCTGGTAAAAAACTTTATCCGTATATTAAGTGGGGGTGGATTCCATACACACAATCTTTTGGGGGGTAAATTGCAATACGTAAAAGTATTTATAAACGATAGATTATTTTTTGGACTATTATCATACAAAAACAGAAATTTAATAAACCGGGGTTAGGTAGGCAACTACTGACTTATAATCCAATAGTTAACAAAGACTAGCTGTCAAAAGCGAATGGAGAATACGTCCGACAGATCTGTAACCAGTCTAATCCTGTCGGTGGCCTTTATGTCTAGGGATGAAACGATTTCTCAGGACACGCAACAGAGTACACGTCCTTTTGTAATACTATCCACTACTGCACATTAGTA
>WNGS01002060.1:22200-53217 GCA_020271785.1 Procambarus virginalis
TAGTAATATCATATAATTTCTACCTAAGAGCGTATATTTACGTACATATTCTTGAAATTAGAGCTGACTGGGTATGGAAAATACACTCACGGGTGTTTTGGGGGTTCCTTCGGCATAACGGCAAGGCGAACTGTAGACATTTGCATACCACAGAGTCTGTCACAGATTAAGAAAGTAATTAGAAACAGAGCAATGCAAAAGTTGTACAGTGACTACAACTCAGCTGTTGCAACATCTCGATCTGCGGGTTGGAACAGGAATCCAACCAACTACTAACCACTTATGTTAATGAAGGGGAGCAGTAGGGCAACAGAAGTACACTTACATCGCATCAGGCTTGGATACCCATGTGCATGGGAAATAGGCTTACAGGTTCCGGAAGATGAGAGGAAATGTCAACACTGTGGAGAAATGCCCGACAGACCTCTGGAACATTATCTAACACAGTGCACAGTTACAAGCCCATTAAGATTTCAACTTCGATTCAACAGAGCAGAAGAAGTTGTTAAACACATATGGCAACATCTTACTAAAGCGACCATACGAGTAATAAATACTCAAACTCCGCCCAAGTAAACTAGAAACAAGCAACACTTAGTGGGCCAGCCAGAGGCTTAGGGCCCGCGCAGGAATATCCCTGAAAAAAAAAACCGGCAAGGCACCCTAAGTTAACAATATGTCATGGCCAAAACAAATTATTCTAGGGATACTTAGCCTGTTGAACGCAGTGTCCTCGATAAGATGAAGCTGTCAGAGCAGTCTGAGGTTCGATAATGAACGGATATTCCTATAAACAGACGATAATGAAGAACAGCTTCAGGACACTAATCCAATATGGCTCCTATCTCAGCCAAGTCTCTCTCGCCAGTGCTCCGCGTGCCACCTAGCGCCGGAACCTGTCAACTTGGTAAATAATTCTCAATATTTTACTCTGATTTCCTATTGAAAGGTATTGAAAGGAGACTTTGTTGACGTTATTTTACATCACAATAACGTACTTTAGGTAACAACAGCGGTAGCCGCTGTGTATATTATTAGTCCTAAATAACGTTAGATGAAATACTTATATGGGTAGGTGAATTCTAGTTCATAGCTTTTGTTTACTGGATCAGCTGATAGTAGCTGTATAAAACATTCTTCAATAAACAACAATATAATTTGCTAAATTGAATTAAATCAATTGCAAATCTATATACCTTAATAAATTCAACAAGGTTAGACTGGATTTAATTTGATTTATATATATCTATAATTTATTCTCAAAGGAGCCTGGCGGCAGACGCAATACCGGCCCCGATATTAGTAAGAATTTGTTGGTACTATGCTATTGGTTAGTAGTGTTAGTAAATTATAATTCCTAGCGCAATAAATACCTCTTATCGCACTAGGGGTTAGTATCATCGGACGAGAGAGTGAGGCATGGTGGAGATGACGAGGGGACGAGAGTGAGAGATGGTGGGGAGGACGAGGGGACAAGGATGCGGGTAATGGTAGGGAATAATGAGGGGACGGGGAAGTTTGGGATGGTTGGGAGGCCGAGGAATGGGGAGAGGGGGGAATAATGGGGGGGATTCGGGGACAGGGAAGGTTCCAGGGGACAGGAATATATTCTAGCAGCAGTACCTGTCCAACGCATGGTCGGGTACTCCTAGAATTTATATATATTATCTATATAAATAAAAGTGGAAATGTTCGTTTGTTCAAAATCGCTAATCTCCGAAAGTTCTTCACTGATTGCCTTGAAATTTTCACACAACGTTCCATTCGCATCCGAGCGGGTTTTTATATACATTCTATATAGATGCCACGTCTGGGACGGTAAAAAACATACTTTTAATGAAAAGCTGTGTTTTTCATTTGATTTTCAAACAAGAGAAATCTTTGAAAGCTCTTTACCGATTGCTTTGAAATCTTGACACAACATTGCATTCGAATAGGCGAGTGTTTTTATATAGCTACTATATATGTGCCTCACCTGTGACAGGAAAAACATGCTTTTTTTTAAAGCAGCGCCATCTGTATTAAGTATGAGCAATAAACTCTGTAATCTCCGAAAATTCTTCACCGATTGCTTTGAAATTTTAACACAACGTTCCTTTCGAATACGTGCGTGTTTTGATATACCTACTATTTAAATGCCACTCCTGTGACAGATAAAAACCTGCATTTTTTGAAAAACAGCACTGGCTGTGGCACTTAAGAGCAACAAATGATATACAAGATATGTTACGATTCAATTTCAATGTTTCCAGTTGCATTGATATATTGAATTTTCAATTATTTTTATTTATTTTCATTTTGATTTAATTATTTTGAGTGACATTGTGTTGGAATTGAACTGTGTTGTTTACCATACCGTTCATTTCGTGGGTATAGCTTATTTGTTTCTTTTTTCATTGTTTTTCATTCCGTTTTTTAACTGTTCTTATTTTTCAGTGCAATTGGTGGTGAACTTGAGCTGTGTCGATTGATCGGCGTTTGAAAAGAAATATTATGTTAGTATTTTTTGTTTTTGTTTTCGTTTTTGCTCTCCTTCTTCTCCAACAAAGTATGCGAGAAACACAAATCGCACATGGCTGAAGATATTGTCCGTCGAGTACGCAAGGAAAATTCAAATATAGGCATGAATTTCACAGCAGAAATAAATAACGACGCGTTGATAATGATTGCAGATTTGTGCTTAGAAATCGCGAACAAAGTTCTCATTCAATTGGGAATGCCATCACCAAATCGATCTGCTGCCGCTTCGTTCGATGTAGAATTGCGTCGTGAACAAAATTGCAAGACGGGTGATCTGTTATCGTATGTGCAATCAAATGTTCTTAAGCTAACGCTTGAGCGAAAAGGCATTTACGATAAAATAATTCAAACCGTCAATAAAGGGTTTGGAGAAATTTCTTAGATGCGCCAGAAGGAACTGTAAAACCTTTCTAATTAGATTGATTTTGGCAGCCTTTCAATTCCAAAATAGCAGCAGGTAACCTTAGCTCTTGCATCTTCCGGAATAGCTGCAACATTGCTACCAAGTGGAAGAACTGCTACTTCGGCTTTTAAATTGCCATTGAACATGCAATTCATTGAAACTCCTACGTGCAACATTTCCAAAACATCCGGCATGGGAAAAGTATTGCAGAAATGTAAACTTATCGTTTGGGATGAATCGCTCGAGGCTCTTGATCGATCATTACAAGATTTGCGTGGAAACATCAGACCATTTGGGGATGCATTAATATTGCTTGCAAGAGATTTCATGCAAACATTACCTATAATTCCTCGATCGACACTAGTGGACGAAATAAATGCTTCCTTGAAATACTCTACTTTGTGGCGACACATAAAGATGTTAAAATTAACTACAAATATGTGTGTCCAACTGCAAAACGACTCATCAGCTGAGAAATTCTCACATAAATTTCAGGAAATTGGAAACGGAAACGTGCCGGTTGATCTGACCTCAGGACGAATTTCATTGCCTCATAACTTCTACAATTTAGTGACGTCAAAAGAAGATTTTTTTTTTAATTTTTACATGCTTACATGCAAATAAATACAATAAAACAATAAAACAAAAAGAAACAAACAGAACGCAAACAATGTACAAGGCACAAAACACAGAAATACAAATACGGTAAGTACCAGCCTGAAGGGCCGACAACAAAAACACAACAATGATCATAAACACAATGCAACACAGTACAAAATTAACAACAATACAATACAGTAGGGTATTATAAGTGTTACATGTAAGCATGCATACAATGACAATAACACGAGAACAAACACAAACTACTCAAAATCACAAAAGTACAAAAATACAAATTACATACAACAAAAACAATAAGCACAACAGTACAAGTACAAAGAACCTAAACCCGCGCCGAACGACCCAATCATGGAAACATCACAAAAGCCTACTGGCCCCAGATACCACATGGAGAGGATTGAATACATAACAACAATAAAAATAAATGAAACACAAAAATGAACACAAAAACTAAAGGAAAATAACATCGGCAAACACTACAGTTGGAACAAAAACAGGCACAGCCACACAATCAGCCCGAAAGGCAGCAACAGCCACGCAACAAGCATGGAGCACACAAGAACCAGGAAAACAAACCCGGCCCACTCACACACCCACACCCCCACACAACCACACCCTACACCCAAGCACATAAACAGACATAACACCACAGCACATAGCACACAAAAAAACACTCGTACGGAGAAAACACCTCAATGGAAAGTGAGGGCACCATTAGGAAGGGCAATCAGGACCCCATTTGGAAGGGCAATCAGGACCCCACCAATCCCACAGTCCCCTGCGAAGGCACACCAGAGCCCCCCACAGGGAAGGCATCAGGAAGAGTAGGCGCATCATCTGGCATCCCTGTAGAGAAGAGCGCCACAGGAACGTCGGCAACCACACTCTTCGTACACTTCGTAAGCTTCATAGTCAGCGTATCCCGTTCAGTACCTTCCACACTAGCGGACACCACCCACTGAGCATCTTCAACCACCTTTGGGGCTTCACTGCCCCCAGAGGGAGCCCCGGGAGCAACAGATCCCTGCAGGCCACCAGAGGGAGGAGCACACTCCACAGCAGTCCCAGCCGTTGACCCCCCTCGCTTGACAGGATTACCTGTGGCCGAGGAGCGCGTTGGTGCCTCCCACTTACGACGGGGCTGATCCGACGCCGCGACTGGGGAAGGCCCTCTAGAACCACGAGAGAAACGCAGAGCCACTGGAGCAGCAGCAACCACATCGGATGCACGGCCACCAGACGAGGGAGCAACACCACATGGAGAACCCGCAGGATCACTACTCCCACCTACACATGACCCTGCGACTGGGGAAGGCCCTCTAGAACCAGGAGAGGAACTCAGCGCCACTGGAGCAGCAGCAACCACATCGGATGCATGGCCACCAGACGAGGGAGCAACACCACACGGAGGACCCGCAGGATCGCTACTCCCACCTACACATGACGGAGCAGCTGCCACAGATGTATCTGACACCACGTCATTAACAGTTGAATCCCGATGAACCTATGCAGTGATGACGTGCACAGTAAGCGAGGCTGTCGCATTAGACACCAACGGGCCAGGTGGGCCAAACTGCCGAACAGACGGAGTAGAAACATTCAAATCAGAAGGCACCAACGACGGGGAGGGGTCGCGGGGGACACTCACGGCCTCTGCAACACCCGGCTTGGCCCTCCAACCCTCCAACGGGGAACAATCACCCTCCTGAAAGAGGGCTGGCCTCCCCACCCCAAAGGCAGTGCAACCGGCCACAAGATGCTCTTGTAAGTCACACCTAAAACAGGTGCGTGGTTGCTCCTCATAGAATACCCGCAAGTTCAACCCGTAGAATGTGACCTGAGAAGGAATATCTTGTGTCAGGCGCATGCCAAGGGTCCGCACATTGGTCCTCCAGCCCGATAGGCGACCTGAGCGGAGACAAGTTATACAGTGAGTGAACACAGTACCGTACCGAGAGAAGCAGGTGCGAAGGACCTCCTTGGGAAAGTCCAAAGGAACTCCATGGATGCAACCAAACGTCGGCGCCACACACCGGTCCGACACCTCCACAGTACCAGCAGAGCCCGTGAGCTGGAAAAAACGCCCAGCAAAATCACTCACGAAGCGCTGATATGGACCAGGAGCAGAGAACTTGACCACCACACGCCTGTCAGAGATCTTCTCAAGGCCGTAAAGAGAATGCAGGTCCACCGGAAAAACATCCAAAAGCGCAACCTCCACCAACGTCCAATCAGCAGCCGCCGAGAACTCCAACCCCGCGGAATCTACCCTCCTAATCCGCGTCACTGACGACGCCATAACGCCAGCCGCCCCCACAGGCTAGCCGGCACACCACACACCAACAACAGCGATCTGCTCGCACCAGACGTCAGCCAACAACTGAGAGAGCGCCAATGCCGTGACCACACCCTGCAATTAGCAAGCAGGCAATCCCTCAAAAGAAGAATTGGTAGAAAAAGTATTTCCCAGTATTCAAACCAATTATAAGAATCACGATTGGCTGAGTGAACGAGCTGTTCTTGCAGCCAAGAACAAAGACGTCTAAGAACTAAACAATATTATATAGTCTAACATACAAAGCAAGGCAGTCACATGCAAGTCCGTCGACACTGTGGTGGAAGCAGATGAAGCGGTTAATTATCCAACAGAATTTTTAATTCACTCGATTTGCCAGGGATACCATCACTGCACGGACTGAATTTAAAAATCGGCGTGCCAATTATCGTGTTACGAAATATTAAACAGCGGCACGCGGCTTGCAGTAAAAAATTATTCAACAACGTCGTTGAAGCAACAATCTTGACAGGACCTTTCAAAGGTGAAGATGTCCTCATTCCTCACATTCCTATGATTCCAACGGATTTGCCATTTCAATTTAAGAGATTGTAATTCCCAATTCGATTGGCGTTTACAGTCACCATCAACAAAGCTTAGGGGCCAATCTTTAGAATTATGCGGTTTAGACCTAGACACTGATAGCTTCTCACATGGACAATTATATGTTGCGTGTTCTAGAGTCGGTAATCAGACAATCTCTATATCTTCACAGACTGTTGACAAGAAAAAATATTGTATACCCACAAGCATTGTGAAATTAAACATGTTAGAAACGTGCATTTTCTCTTTTCTTTCTTTTCCATTTAACCAGACTGAGCCACAGCAACGCGTGGCGGATACAGGTAGTATCTATATAAATAAAAATGTAAATGTTCGTTTGCTCAAAATCGCTAATCTCCGAAAGTTCTTCACCGATTGCTTTGAAATTTTCACACAACGTTTCATTCGGATCCAAGCAGGTTTATACATACATATTATATCGATTTTCCCGTCTGTGACGGGGAAAAACATGCTTTTTTTTAAAAACTATATTTTTTCATGTGTTTTACATAGGAAGGAAATCTTCAAACCTCTTTACCGATTGCTTTGAACTTTTGACACAACGTTGCATTCGAATAGGCGCATGTTTTTATATACCTCCTCAACCCTTCCTCGCAAATTCGTATAGTCAATATTGACTTATTAAATACGTGCATAGGTGATATGCTAAACATAATAGTTTACCTTGAAAAGCTTCATAGAAAACACCGACCTTACCTAACCTTGTTAGTATGTTAAGATAAGCATCTTATTGCTTTGTAATTACAATTATTACTTAATCTATACCAGTAACAGGTTAAGTAACCTATACCAGTAACAGGTTAAGTAACAATTGTAATTACGAAGCTATAAGATGCTTATCTTAACATACTAACAAGGTTAGGTAAGGTCGGTGTTTTCTATGAAGCTTTTCAAGGTAAACTATTATGTTTATTATGTCACCTATGCACGTATTTACCAAGTCAATATTGACTATACGAATTTGCGAGGACGGGTTGACCTCCTTTATGTATGCCACACCTGTGACAGAAAAAATCGTGCTTCTTTGAAAAACAGCGTCATCTGTTGGGCGTCAGAGCAACACACGCTGAAATCTCCGAAAGTTCTTCATTGATTGCTTTGAAAATTTGATACAACGTTCCATTCGATTACACGCGTGCTTTTGTATATCGAGTATATAAATGACACACCTGTGACATGTAAAACATGCTTTTTTTAAAACAGCTCCATCTGTTGCACGTAATAGCAACTCACACTATACTAAATGTTACGATTCCATTTCAATGATCCGATTGCATTGATAAATCTAATTTTCATTAATTCGATATATTTTCATTTTGATTTAATTTATTTTGTGTGACATTGTGTTGAAATTGAGCTGTGTTGTTTACCATACCGATCATTTCCTGAGTATAGTATTTTTGCATTTTTTCATTGTTTTTCATTTCGTTTTCTTATCTGTTTTTCTTATATTTCAGTGATGCAACATCAGATCATTTGATGTTCTTAATTTTCTGATGGGATTATCAGATCGTTTGGGAATGCATCAAACGAGGGAGTGGAAATGTTGGGGAGAACAAGGGGACGGAGTGGGGGATTTTGGAGAGGACGAGAAGACAGGAGAGGGGGTAATAGTGGGGGAGGACAGGGGACGGGGCAGTTGGGAATGGTGGTGACGAGGCAGTGGGGATGGTGGGACGAGGGGAAGGAGAATGGTGGGGGAGGACAAGGGGACAGAGGAGTGGGGGTGGTGGAAAGGACGAGGGACAGGGGAAGGGGGAATGGTAGGGAGGATGAGGGATGGGAGACTGGGAGATGGGGGAGTTGGAGGGACGATGGAGTGGGGATGGTTAGAAGACAAGCGGACGCTGGTGTGGAGAATGTTTGGGGAGACAAAGGGACGGGGGAGGGGAGTAATAGTGGGGAGAACGAGGGGAACGGGGTAGTGGAGAATTATTGGCAAGAAGAGGACGGGTGAGTGAAGAATGCTTGAAAGGACAAGGAGACAGGTGAGTGGAAAGGTTGGGAGGAGAGGGGACGGGGCAGGGGATGGTGGGGAGGACTGGAACAGGAAGTTGCTGTGACTCAGCAATCACATGCGTTGCTGGGCCACAGCAACTTATTTATACAGCTAGTATTAAATAATGTTGTAAACAATGAATTAAAAAGTCCACTTGTGGATGTCAATCAACAGATTTTACATTAACCAAGAAAGACCTACTACCATTTATTTCGAAGCAAATCAACAAATGCAGTTCAGCTTCAGATAGACAATGTTAACATCAGCAATAAAATGATAGAAAGTTCCTTGGCCAATACTTAGACAAGAGACTCCACTTCAGCACCCACATACAACACATAACTAAAAAGTTTCTGAAACAGTTGGTATATACCTCTATGATCAGATATTATGTATCCTACTCTACTCTCCTCTCACTCTATTATGCTTTATCTATCCCCATCTTACTTATCGAATCTGTGCATGGGGTTCATCTCTGCAAACTACCTCAAGCCCATCATCACCCAGCAAAAATCTGCTATCAGGACAGTAACAAACTCCGCTTTTAGACAACACACAGCTCCCCAGTTTAAATCCCTAAACATGCTAAACATAAATTCCCTCCATACATTCTCTTGTGTCAATTACATTAATAAAACCCTTTTCTTAAGTGCAAACCCTGTTCTGAAACTCTTCCTGGACAGATGTAATATAACACACAATCACCACCAGACATAAATATATCTTTGATATCCCCAGAGGCAAACTTAATCTGTGTAAACACTCTATGCAAATATACAACCTAGTCTATGGAACTCACTCCCTAATGAATTGAAAGTTGTCCAACTTTTGCCTTATTCAAAATAAACCCTAAATACCTACCTTCATCTTCATAGTTTCCTACCTAGTGCTTTATCTCGCACTGTATCTAGTGCTACCAATCCTCCAATATATGTACCTAAGCTATATAATTTTACCATTGTAATCTTTGATATCAAATGATATCATGGTCGTTATATTAGGGCATATTCTTCTGCATTATTCCTTGAAATGATCCTCAAATTGTGCTACAGTGAACCATGTATAACCTGAAATTTTATCCAAATGTACCTAGTAATCCTTGTTCATTATAGTGTATGTTTTATTGTGTATTAATCTAATCTTTGTTTATTGTGTCAAAATTTCTTACAAATGTACCTGTAAACATTTTTCGTCAATTTTACTGTAACTTGTCTATTTAAAATTACTTATACCTATAAAGTAAAGCTGTAAAGTACCTGTTAACAAAAATTTAAATTTTTACTGTAAATTATCTACTTAAAATTATCTCTTATTTTAAGGACTTGTCCGAAACGCTATGCGTGCTATTGGCTTTACAGGAATGTAAAATCAACATCATTTCTATGTTCTCTCTTAACCCCCAATTTACATTCTTGTATATGAATACAAATAAATAAATAAATAAATTTGGTATGTGTCATCTTATATGGGTATATATCAGCTTATATGGGTATGTGTCAGCTTATATGGGAATGTATCATTTATAGTGGTATCAGCTTATATTGGAATGAATCGGCATATATGTGTATGTGTCAGCATATATGGGTATGTTATCAACTGATATGGTTATGTATCAGCTTGTATGGGTATGTATCAACCTTATTGGGTATACTCAGCTTATATGGGTATGTTTCAGCTTATTTGGGTATGCCTCAGCTATATGGGTATGTATCAGTTAATATATGGGTATGTATCAGCTTATATGGTATGTATCAGCCTATATGGGTATGTATCAGCTTATATGGATACGTATCAGCCTATATGGGTATGTATCAGCTTATATGGGTATGTATCAGCTTATTTGAGTATGTATCAGACCATATGGATACGTATCAGACTATATGGGTATGTATCAGCTTATATGGATCCATATCAGCTTATATGGGTATGTATCAGCTTATATGGATCCATATCAGATTAATGGGTATGTATCATTATATGGTATGTATCAGCTTATTGGATCCGTATCAGCTTATATGGGTATGTATCAGCTTATATGGATCCGTATCAGCTTATATGGTATGTATCAGCTTATATGGATCCGTATCAGATATATGGGTATGTATCAGATTATATGGGTATGTATCAGCTTATATGGATCCATATCAGCTTATATGGTATGTATCAGCTTTATGGATCCGTATCAGCTTATATGGGTATGTATCAGCTTATATGGATCCGTATCAGATTATATGGGTATGTATCAAACATTTGTCGGCACAGTGAAGGAAACATCCGTTTGGGTAAGAGAAGAAATGTTTATTTATATAGTAAAGAAACAATCGTAGAAGTAACACAAGAATCATTCTTGCGGGTAAGAGGCGAAACGTTCACGCTGGTTATAGACGAAACGTTCATCCAGGAAATAGAAGAAACGTTCATTCGTACATTAAGAGAAGAAGTTGGGGGATCCACCACCATTTACAACTTCTAGGAAATGTTCGACAAAGGTGTTGATTGTTAGAATAGTGAAGCTCTAACGCAACGGGTACAACAGGGCGTGCAGGTGGGGGTCAAGAGCTAGACCTCACCTCCCCGTAGTCATTGATAGGTAAGTACAGAAGAAACGTTTATCTGGGTTGAAGAAGAAACGTTCATCTGGGTTGTTGGAGAAGCGTTCTTCTGGATAATAGAAGAAACGTCCATCCAGGTAATAGAATAAAGGTTCTTCTGGGACATCGCAGAATCGTTCTACCAGATAATAATAAAAAATATTTCAGTAGCTGATGGAAGAAATGTTAGAGTATGATAAAAGAAGAGCCGTTTCTCCGCAAACTAAAAGAACACTTTTCCAGTTAAAAAAATGAGATTGATAATGTGATATTCAGCTCATCACATAGAAACGGGATTGAAGATGAGTTTAGTATTTGTTCAGATGATGCTAAAATAGAATTGATCCCATTGAGATTAGGACTAAATTTAGCCTGTTCAGATTAGGATAACATTTGTCCCGTTGAGATTAGGATTAATTGGTCCATTTGAGATTAGGACAATTTGTCCAGTTGAGATTAGGACTACATTTGTCCAGCTGAAACATGGAAAACATTTGTCTTATTGAGAGAAGGGAAATACTTGTCCAATTGACACGAGGAAAACATGTGTCCAGTTGAGACGAAGAACATTTGTCTTGTGGAGGCGAGGAAAGCTCTTGTCTAATGGTGTGGAGAAACATTTGTCAAATGTAGAAGAGGGCAACATTTGTCCAATGTAGAAGAGGAAGCATTTGTCC
Source organism: Procambarus virginalis (assembly GCA_020271785.1). Classification (NCBI taxonomy): domain Eukaryota; kingdom Metazoa; phylum Arthropoda; class Malacostraca; order Decapoda; family Cambaridae; genus Procambarus; species Procambarus virginalis. The sequence goes on from WNGS01002060.1 coordinate 33,911, forward strand.
AGAAGAGGCGAGATAATGATTTGTCCAGTAACACCGAGCAAAACATTGTTCAGTGTAGTCAAAGAAAATATTTGTTCACTGGTAGCGATCAAAACATTTGTCAAGTGGAGTTGAGGAAAACAGTGTCTAAGCAAGTAAGTAAGGAAAGCATTTGTCCAAGTAAGATAAGGAAACTTTTGTCAATTGGAGGTGATACCAATATTTCTCATTTTTTTTTTTTTTTTTTTTTTTTTTTTTTTTTGAGATATATACAAGAGTTGTTACATTCTTGTACAGCCACTAGTACGCGAAGCGTTTCGGGCAGGTCCCTGGAATACGATCCCCGCCGCGAAGAATCGTTTTTTCATCCAAGTACACATTTTACTGTTGCGTTAAACAGAGGCTACAGTTAAGGAATTGCGCCCAGTAAATCCTCCCCGGCCAGGATACGAACCCATGACATAGCGCTCGCGGAACGCCAGGCGAGTGTCTTACCACTACACCACGGAGACTGCTCTGTTTCTAATTTCTATATGGACATGATGAAGACTTTTGTCCAGTGGAGATAACGAAAATATTTATCCTTTGTATATACCAAAACGTTAAGTGGTGGTGGTGAACAAATTTGTCCACAGGAGAAGCTGAATTCATTTGTCCAGGGAAAATATTTGGGTTTACGTGATTGAAAATTGAGAACCGTCCTCTGGCAGCAGGAGGCACGAACAGCTCTCCCGGGATGATGGTGGATAATCCAGATAAGGAGGAGAGAGGCCGAGAGCCAGGGAGATTGATGAAAAGTGAGTGAGAGGCAGGAAGAGTGAAGAAGGGTAAGTGAGAGCCAGGGAGGGTGAAGAGGGGTGAGTGAGAGCCAGGGAGAGTGAAGAAGAGTGAGTGAGAGCCAGGGAGGGTGAAGAAGAGTGAGTGAGAGTTGTCATATGTGTGGGCCCCCATGACAACACAAGTGTGACCTATATTGCCTTCTGGGGACACTTTATTTGACATTATTGGTCTAGATTTTTTCCTCCTTTTGTTGCTTGTAGAGGTGCACTCCCTATCTAGGTTTCTGAGTTTTTCTGCTCCTTTTTTAGTGCTCCGTCTGGGTAGCCTCTATTTCTGAAAAGTTCCCATAGGTTCTGTAACTCTGGGAGGAGGTCATGTGTTTTACTCGTGATCCTTCTGAGTCTAACTCCTTGAGAGAAGGGTAAGGAATTCTTCAGGGAAAGTGGGTACCCTGAGTTGTAAGCGAGGTATGAGTGAAGGTTTGTTGGTGTGTAGAATACTTTTGTTTGTAGAGTCCTGTCGTGTTCATCTATGTATACTGTCGTGTCCTGGAAAAGATATCGCGTGATCACTTTGTTCTAGGGAGAATCTCAGGATGCTGTGTGCCGTGTTTGTCCATGCGAAGAAGTCTTATAACTTTTGGCTTCCTCCCGTTATGATTCCAAAGATATCGTCTATGTATCTATGGTAGGTCATCAGGCCTTCTTATCTGTCCATCATCTTCGTTTTACCCTATGCTATGACCATGGGTTTTACAATACCTACAGTAGTTAGCAAAACTATCATTCTTAACATTTTAGTCTTAAACTCTCACGACTTGAAAATGATTCAGAATGAACCAAACGTCGTCGTTTCTTAATCTTCTGATGTGCGGTTTGGTAATCATATCTTTCAGCCATTTTATTTTGACTTATAGTCTGCAACTTTAACATTAAGATGAATGGAGGATAATTGGACCAGAATGATATATTAATAGTGACAACATATGGGTCATAATTAATTAAATGAATAAGGACATATGAATCTGCTAATCTGTACATTTATTAAAGATAGTTTTAATAACACGCAACATGATACCTTAACACACAATATTAGAACTGCACACACATACAAATAATTAGAAAAAATTAGTAGTTGTAACAGTATGTTGATTGACAGTTGAGAGGCAGGCCAAAAGAACAGAGCTCATCCCCCTCCACAAGCACAACTAGGTGAATACACACACACACAAACACACACACTCAAACACACACACACACACACACACACACACACACACACACACACACACACACACACACACACACACACACTTACTTGAATTCTACGACCATGCTACAAAAATAAGGCAAGAAAGAGAAGGGTGGGCAGACTGCATATTTTTGGATTGTCAGAAAGCCTTTGATACAGTGCCACACAAGAGGCTAGTGAAAAAGCTGGAGATGCAGGCTGGAGTGAAAGGGAAGGTACTCCGTTGGATACAGGAGTACCTAACCAACAGGAGACAAAGAGTCAGTGTGAGGGGTGAGGTCTCAGATTGGCGAGACGTTACGAGTGGAGTCCCGCAGGGGTCAGTCCTTGGACCTATACTGTTTCTGATATATGTAAATGATCTCCCAGAGGGTATAGAATCGTTTCTCTCAATGTTTGCCGATGATGCAAAAATTATGAGGAGGATTGAAACTGAGGACGATAGTAGGAGGCTACAAGACGACCTAGACAGACTGAGTGAATGGTCCAACAAATGGCTGTTGAAGTTCAACCCGAGTAAATGCAAAGTAATGAAACTAGGCAGTGGAAACAGGAGGCCAGACACAGGATACAGAATAGGAGATGAAGTACTTAATGAAACGGACAGAGAGAAAGATCTAGGAGTTGATATCACACCAAACCTGTCTCCTGAAGCCCACATAAAAAGGATAACATCTGCGGCATATGCGAGGCTGGCTAACATCAGAACAGCGTTCAGGAACCTGTGTAAGGAATCATTCAGAATCTTGTACACCACATATGTAAGACCAATCCTGGAGTACGCAGCCCCAGCATGGAGCCCGTACCTTGTCAAGCACAAGACGAAGCTGGAAAAAGTCCAAAGGTATGCCACTAGACTAGTCCCAGAACTAAGAGGCATGAGTTACGAGGAAAGGCTGCGGGAAATGCACCTTACGACACTGGAAGACAGAAGAGTAAGGGGAGATATGATCACAACCTACAAAATCCTCAGAGGAATCGACCGGGTAGACAAGGACAAACTATTCAACACTGGGGGACGCGAACAAGGGGACACAGGTGGAAACTGAGTACCCACATGAGCCACAGAGACGTTAGAAGGAACTTTTTCAGTGTCAGAGTAGTTAACGGATGGAATGCATTAGGCAGTGATGTGGTGGAGGCTGACTCCATACACAGTTTCAAGTGTAGATATGATAGAGCCCAGTAGGCTCAGGAATCTGTACACCAGTTGATTGACAGTTGAGAGGCGGGACCAAAGAGCCAAAGCTCAACCCCCGCAAGCACAAATAGGTGAGTACAAATAGGTGAGTACACACACAGGTAGCCAGGGGGCCAGGTAGCCTGGTGGATAGCGAGCAGGATTCGTAATTCTGTGGTGCGGGTTCGATTCCCGCACCCGGCAGAAACAAATGGGCAAAGTTTCTTTCACCCTGAATGCCCCTGTTACCTAGCAGTAAATAGGTACCTGGGAGTTAGTCAGCTGTCACGGGCTGCTTCCTGGGGTGTGTGTGTGTGTGTGTGGTGAAAAAAAAAAAAAAAAAAAAAAAAAAGTAGTTAGTGTAGTTAGTAAACAGTTGATTGACAGTTGAGAGGCGGGCCGAAAGAGCAAAGCTCAACCCCCGTAAATACAACTAAGTGAATACAACTAAGTGAATACACACACATACACACACACACACACACACACACACACACACACACACACACACACACACACACACACACACACACACAAGTTATCCATGTCAAGAGTTAGGGGGGACATGATCACCACATTCAAGATTCTCAGGGGAATCGACAGGGTTGATAAAGACAGGCTGTTTAACACAAGGGGCACACGCACTAGGGGACACAGGTGGAAGCTGAGTGCCCAAATGAGCCACAGAGATATTAGAAAGAACTTTTTTAGTGTCAGAGTGGTTGACAAATGGAATGCATTAGGAAGCGATGTGGTGGAGGCTGACTCCATACACAGTTTCAAGTGTAGATATGATAGAGTCCATTAGGCTCAGGAAACTGTACACCTGTTGATTGACGGTTGAGAGGCGGGACCAAAGAGCCAGAGCTCAACCCCGCAAGCACAACTAGGTGAGTACTAGGTGAGTACACACACACACACACACACACACACACACACACACACACACACACAAAGTAGTAGTAGGCATCAAAGAACAGGAAGGATCCAACAGGCAAGAATGGAATGGCAAGGATAGAGAGGCAGTACATGGGCTACTGAAGGGGTTACAGATGGGTGGGCTGTACACAACATTGAGAAGGTTTTCAGGTTGGGCTGGTACAACAGGGACAGAAACCGACTTGTAAAGGTGGTGTTTGCAAACGAAACCACGAAGGAGGATATTCTAGAAAGGAAGAGTCGTCTCCAACATGTGGAGGGATACAAACAAGTATTCCTGCAGAGGGACAGGACGAAGGAGGAGAGAGCCAGGGCAGCAGAGGCAAGGAGGAAGCGCAGGGAGAGAGGAGCAAACCAGGAAATCCCAGCCCCCAACACAGCAGTCCCAGAGACANCGCCGTGAGGGGGCTTAGTGGGCGGCTGCCGAGTGTGATGCTCCTTGGACAGTCCTCTGTCCTTTTTGTAGCCTTGTGCTCCTGCTGCTGTCCTCTCTAATTGTGCTGATCCTTTTCCTTTTCCTTTCCTTCTGTTTCGTTTTCTCCCCCTCTTCTCCTATCTGCTTGTCATTTCCTGCGACCTTGCTTGTTTGGTTATTCCTTTGGACTTCTTCTATTTTGACGCCGGGTGCTTGAGGAGGCATACTCTTGCACCCGTAGAACTGTAGTACCCAACGTCTCGAGCGAGGGGAACCTTTATTGTCAATCCCCCTTTGTCGCTGAACCCGATCTCGACGGACTGACGGTTCTTAAGGTGGCGTTTGTGGGCGTATACTCACGACGCACCCCTAGGGGGCCCGGCATGATCGGCGATAGCTTCCTGTGGGTGTCCTGCCTCTAATTGTGGCTCCATGGTGGGTATGGGGGCACATTCGTGATGAATTTCTTTCTTCGTCTTTATGTCGTTGAATGTTTCTGTTGTACCCTCTCAGGCTCGTGGGGTGGGCGACCAAGCCCCGAGTCGGCCTGTATTGGAAGACCAGGCTCTGTAGCCCCGCTGCGTTGGCCCCGACCTTGCTCCTCCTTTGACCATCCTGACTTCTTCCCCAGCTCCCCTCCCTCCTCTGTGGTGGGTCGAGCCTCCAGCCCCCAGTGGTGACCACTTCGTCCCCTGGTGCGGCTAAGTCTCTCGTTGTGACTACTGTGCCTTTTAACCCCTCTCTCTCTGGGGGTTCTCAACGCCGTCAGCGCCACGGCCGCACTCGCTCGTTTCTTCCTGTACTGATGCGTATCAGGCCTTGTTTGGTCTGCTTCATGGGCCAAATACTTTGATCTCCTCCCTCTTGATTCTACGCCTCCTGATGATTTCTCCCTCCATCGGCATCTCGTTGATTCCGTGGATGCGTCTGTTACCTTCAACCCCACTCGTCTCGGTACACGTGTCGTTGCTGCTCCTTCTCAGGATGCAGCTTCCCGCTTGGCTGCCTTATCCTGCCTTGGCGAGATCCCTTTCGGGTCTCAAGAACGCTCGGTGAATGCCAGTGTTGGCACTATTCCTCTCCCCCCCATGTTGCAACCGGTGTTCGGAATCTGCAGGACTGCCACGATGACATTCGGCATATCCTTGATGCCAAGGCCATTCTGTCCTCCAGGTAGACTCGTTTACTCGTCCCCTCGTGGTCGTCGCCGTCAACCCCTTCGAGTTGTGAAGATCACCTTTGATGGTAGGACCCTTCCATCTCTCTGTCATTCTTGCTGGTGCCAGGTGCTCTGTCCAGAGTATATTCCTTCTCCTCGGCTTTGTAACAAGTGCTGGAGGTTTGGGCATGCTCTCCGCTGCTCTGGGACTGTCTCTCTCTGTCCTTTGTGTGGGGGTGAAGGTCACTCTAAGTCGGAGTGCCCTTCTCCCCAAGCTCGCTGCCTCAACTGCGGTGAGGCCCATCCTACCTTCTCCCGTGCCTGTATCCATTACAAGCTTGAGGCAGCCGTCCTCAACTTGAAGCACCGGAGCGTTTATCTTTTCCCGAGGCGAGGCGCCAGGTTCGCCGGCTCCCGCCTTATGCTAACATCTCTTATGCTCGCGTGTTGCGCTCTTCCTCTCCTCGTCCTTCCCACCTTCCTCAGACTCACAACCGTTTCCGGGCCTTGGACCCTGATACGCCCACTGCCCCCTCCTCTGTTCCTTTGAGTTCTGTCCCGAAGGGTCCCCCTCCTGGTCCTCTGTCTGGGGTTCCCCTTCTTTCTACCCGGTCTGTCATGTCTCCTGTGTCTTCTTCCTCGTCTCCCTCCGATCCTCCTTCCCATCCTTCTCCTCCATCTATTGACTCTCTCCCGCCGCCTGTCGGTGCAGGCGGATGTCCATCGCTCTCCTAACGGCCGTCGTGTGTGCTCTCGTTCAGCTTCTCCTGTTGAGACGCTGGAATCCGTTGCCCGGTACGTTGTTGCTGGGACACCGGTCTCTTTAAGTCAGAAGCGTAAGCCTGGCTCCTCTCCTTCCTCCTCCCCGGCGGGTAAGAAGGCTTCGCTTTCTTCCTCGCCCCTACTACTGGCTCTATTGCTCCTTCCCCTCCCATTTCAGTGGTTGCGCCCCCTGTTCCTGCTATGGAGGTTTCTTTGGCCCCTGCTTCCCTCTCGGTTGCTGCCCTTGCTGAGGTGCGCTCCCCTCTTTCTACTCCCCCTCTCCTGCTGCTGTCCTTGACTGCTCCTCTCCGTTGTCTCCTCTCCTCCTCCGGACCCCGCCCGCCCACCTCTGGTCTGTTCTCCCGCTTCCTTCCCTCCGTCTTTGCTCAGTTTACCCATGCCCCCTAACCCTGACTTTGCTGACCCTGATCCCGACCCTGATATTCTTTAACGTGCTATGTTGCTCTTTCGCCTTTGTTTCTTCCTTGTTTTCTGTTGTTGTCCTTTCTCTTCTCGTCGATGTCTATTCTTCAATGGAACGTTCGAGGTTATTACGCCAATTTCCTCGAACTCCAACTTCTGATTTCGCTGTTTTCGCCCCTTTGTGTCTGTCTCCAGGAGCCGATGCTTGGTGCTCTTCCTGGTCGTTTTCTTGGCTATTGCTTTCTCTCATCCCCCCCAGCCGTTGCTGGGGCTCCTAATTCTTCTGCTCTCTTGATTTGCGCTGATGTTCCCTTTGTCCCTTACTTTTCCCTTCGCCTCCCCATTGTTCTGCTGCTCGTATCTTTGTGGGGAAATGGTACACAGTTTGTACCATTTATCTCCCCCGAGTGTCCCGCTTTCTCTTCCTGATTTGAAACACCTCCTGGACTCCTTGCCGGAGCCTGTGCTCAAGCTGGGTGATTTCAATTGTCGTCATTCTCTTTGGGGTGATGTTCTGACGAATAACCGAGGTCGCCTTCTTGATCCGTTTATCCTCTCTTCTTCCTTGTCTCTTCTGAATTCTGGTAAGCCCACTCATTTAGACTCTCGGACTCGCACCCTTTCCTGTCTTGATCTTTCTCTCTGCTCTTCTTCTGTTTACTTAGATTTCACGTGGCAGGTTCTTGATGACCTCCATGGCAGTGACCATTTCCTCATCTTTGTTTCCTTTTCTCTTTTCGCCTTTCCCTCTCTTTCCCTAGGTGGCAGTTTTCTAAAGCGGACTGGAACCTATTTACCCTCAGTGCTGCTCTCTCTGACCTCTCCCTTCTGCCTCTCCCTCGCGCTCACCTTCTTTTTCATCACACTGTCTTCGACGCTGCCGTCCGCTCTATTCCTTGCTCTTCCTCTCGGGGTCCACGGAAGTGCGTTCCCTGGTGGAATGCAGACTGTGCTCGGGCTGTCCGCTGTAAGTGCGCAGTCTGGAAGAGGCACCGCCGTCGGCAGACGACCAATTATTTTCATTTCTTTCGGAAAGCGAGTGCGGTGGCCCATAGGGCAATCCGTACGGCTAAACGTGAATGTTGGGCTTCTTATGTCTTCACAATTACGTCCGAAACTCCCCTGCCACAGATCTGGAAGCGTATCTGCAAGATAGCGGGTAAGTTCGTTCCCGATGTTTCCCTGGTCCTTCACCTCCATGGTACTCTTATGGCAGACCCATTGCAGGTCGCTACCGAACTGGGTTCCCACTTTTCTTCTGTTAGCTCTGATCTTCATCTTCCCCAATCTTTCCTTCTTCGTAAACCTGTCCTTGAGTATCGTCCTTTAGATTTCTGCACTTGTCTTCGACTTTCCTATAACGATCCCTTCTCTCTCTCTGAACTTCGTTCTGCCCTGGCCCTCTGCGGTTCTATGGCGGCGGGCTCCGATGGTATTCATTATGAGATGCTTCGCCATCTCCCTCCGTGCACATCTCAGTATTTACTGAGTCTGTATAATCGGATCTGGGAGTCGTCGTCAGTCCCTGAGGACTGGCTCGATGCCGTTGTCCTCCCTGTTCGCAAACCAGGGTCTCTGGGAACTTCCCCTAAGGACTTTCGCCCTATTGCCCTCACAAGTTGTGTCTGCAAACTCTTTGAACGTATGGTTACCGTTCGTCTGATGTGGTTCCTGGAACACCATCACCTCCTCTCCCCTTCTCAATTTGGTTTCCGCAAGTGCCGCAGCACGACAGATGTTCTGGTGAACATGGAAGTCTATATTCGTACTACTTTTGCTGCGAAGACCTCCGTTGTTGCCGTCCTTTTGACCTGGAAAAGGCTTACGACACCACTTGGCAATATCATATTATATCCCAGCTTCATTCTTTTGGCCTTGGTGGTCGTCTCCTTCTCTTTCTCCGCAGCTTCCTCTCTCGTCGTTCCTTTTGGGTGCGCCTTGGTCTTCAACGAAACCATTGAGAAGCCGTTGTTGACTAGGACCTGCCTTACCCTACAGACTTCTTCATCGACTTGCTTCCAATCTGAGCTGTGGCTGAGAGCATGGTCGACGTAAACGTTGACAACACTCCTCTTGTACCTGTCTGGGCAGTCACTGTTGGCATTGAGGCACTTTCCTATGTTTGTTTCCTTAGTGTAGTATACACACATACCTTAGATAAATATACACACATACCAAAAGAATAGGGGAGGTAGGAGAAGAAAATATCAAAGTGTTCAGTGAAGATCCACAAGGTCTTCTCTGAGTACTCTTTATTTTCTTCTCCGAGGCTATGTATATATATGAAATTGGCATTCATGTGCGTGTTGTTTTAGGTCATTTAAGGCGTTTGGTCCCAGTACTTGTTATTTGAGTCCTTGTACATGCTATGTCAGTCCATGAATATGTTTTCTTGGTCCCTGTACGTATCAGATTGCCCTGCGTACGTGTCTTCCAGGTCCTTGTCTATATCTCTGTAGGTAACATCCGAGAGTGCTTGAGAGATCCCTGAAACAGTGAGAGTGGCAGGAACTATAGGTTTACTCAATGAAACATTAAGGAATAATATTCCTTGAAGTATTAAGGAATAAATATTCCATTAGTATTAAGGAATAAATATTCCATTAGTATTAATTGGTAAATAGTCCATGAATGTATTATGGGGTAAATATTCCCTAACATATTAAGGGGTAAATATTCCCTAACATATTACAGGGTTTATATTCTGTTAAGCATTAAGGTGTAATTATTTCATGAAGTGCTGATGAGTAAATCTTACATCAAGTGTTAATGGGTAAGTATTCCATGCCTCTCCTAAAGGACCCATTAATCTTGCATACCACCTCCCATGGCTTTCAAATTTCTCCGGGAATATTGATGGTGCCGGACCCGTTACTCATTCAGTGCCGAAGTTTGGAAATACAATTTAGAGATAATGACCTCTCTAAGTGCCTCTCACAGGAAGGGGGGGGGCATCGTGGATAACTAGAATGTGTTTCATATCTGCTTAAAGGTCACCCTGTTACCTTTTTCTTCTTCCACTTTTGCCATTTCTGTCTATTTTTGTTTGTCTTCATTTATTAATTATAGTTTTGCTTTAATTTTTGTTTTATGTAAATGTGTATAGGAGCAGATGATTTTGGCTCCTGTTAGCGGGCGTAGAATTGGTCCTTTCTTCAGCCATCTTTACTTTTACCCTAAAAGTTTGGGAAGGAAAATTATTTGTTAATCACTTTGTAATTAGGTTCCGAATACTGGTGGATGAACTAGGGAGGAGTGCAAAATTTTGGTGCCCAATCGTCCTTCCCTGCCCAAGTCATGAACCAGACTGCTAGCACTCTCGAAGGATGGTGTGAGAATGAAACGAACTGTTCTACTTTCATTGTGTTGAGTATGTCTTGGTGGGATTTTTGCATGATGATTCCTAATAAACTAAAGTATTCAGAATTAAATGGTTTTATGTGACAGAGGTCTATTGATCAGTCTTTTTCCAATCTTCTGTTTTGGTTTCGTATTAGTCTTTTTCCAGCTGTCCGGTAGTTCACCTTCCTCCAGCGATTTGTTGTGTATTATTGTGACTGATAATTTCAAGGACATTTCAGTTACAGTACTTTAAGTATATGGTGGGGATTTTGTCTGACCCGACAGCACTCAGGTTTGTAATATATATTTAGGCTTTATTTATTTATGCACTGGCCTTCACAAAAACGCATTATAACGTACGAGAAAATCAACTGGTGCAGTGAGGGGGGAATTCGAACCCTCGACCTGGGTATCCCAAGTCACAAACCTTACATGTGGACCGTATTGATGGCCCCTACTGAAGGTCCCTACTGAAGGTAGTCTAGGTTTTACATTTAACCTACAATGCACACTGGTATACGTAATGGAATTCTTCCACCATACACTGAAGCTTCAAATACACAAGAAAATCTCAATAACTAATATATCATCGATAAAATTAATTGGAGAAATCTGGGATTAGAACCCTTGAGCTGGATAGTCCCACACTGTGCACCTTACCTCCAGGCCACGTCATGGTCCAGAGGTAAGGTGCGCCGCTTACAAGTATACAGCTTGGCGGCTCAAATCCCCATATTGCTTCAATGAATTTTCACAATTCCTTGTCAATATTAATGTTTATGAAAATTTTGTGTATTACTAGACTCTTGGACAGGTTGGGTGTAGGGTTTTTGTTGTTAGTTATTTTTTTTTGCAGGACATTAGTGAAGCTTTTAGAAAGTCGTGATTCAAATTCAAGAACAGAACAAACTCTGTTTAAAAAATTAACATAATCAGTTCGTATTGAGGTCAACGTCGTCTAGGTTGGGGCTGCAAGTTATAATTTCAATTCCCCGGTGGAAGGATGTTATCCCAAGGTCACCCAGTGTATTGTCAGTCTAATTAATGACGTTTTATGTTCACAGAGGTGATGTAAGGAGGCAGTTGCACTGAAGAGGACAGTTCACCTTGGGCAGTCCAAGAACTCTTGACTTAGTCCAGTGAGAGAAGACTAAGTGGCTGCCGTAGGTTAGAGCAGCGTGTTAGCTGCTGGTGTATGTAGTGTTGCATGGACCCACATACCGGGATTGACCAGTACGAGTTATGAGACGACAGTGGTGCGTCTGTTGTGAAGTGCTGCTAGTGAGCGACTAGAGACTAATGCCAGGGTGTTAGCTACCCCTGTATGTGATTGTTTGAGACCCATGTTAGTGTGTGGCTGAAACCCTCTGCCAGTGTGTATCTAGAGAGTGGAGGTGGGATATTGACACAGCGTGCCGATACGGTGTATGTGGACTGGCCTATAGTGAGGAAGGTGAACTCGCCAATGTTTGCCATTAGGAGTGGACGACGTGTACCTGGAAAGTGGATTCACCGAGATTGATGAACACTGCCAATGTATGTGTCCTGTGTGAAAGAGACACTATTGTAAATAGGTGTAGTAATATTATTACTATAAAATATATATATTGGTGAAGGTGTTAATATAGTGGTGAAGGTGTTAATATAATGGTGAAGGTGTTAATATATTGGTGAAGGTGTTAATATATTGGTGAAGGTGTTAATATATGGTGAAGGTGTTAATATATTGGTGAAGGTGTTAATATATTGGTGAAGGTGTTAATATATGGTGAAGGTGTTAATATATTGGTGAAGGTGTTAATATAATGGTGAAGGTGTTAATATATTGGTGAAGGTGTTAATATATTGGTGAAGGTGTTAATATATTGGTGAAGGTGTTAATATAATGGTGAAGGTGTTAATATAATGGTGAAGGTGTTAATATATTGGTGAAGGTGTTAATATATGGTGAAGGTGCCAGTGTGTATTGTTTATCACCCCTTTATATTCTTTGTACTAATACTTATCATACCCAGTTTTTGAAAGGTACCACAGACTTTGGGTTGGATATAGAATAAAAGGTTATAACAGCAAGAACCCGATTACTGGCCCAAAGTGGCCGTAACAAAGCCCCATTCCTGAACACTGATGTTTACAAACACGTAAATGAGGGTTTCCACCTTGGTGTCTTATCTGGATATTTTTAAATGTGCGTTAATGACAAGAAAATGCATGTTGACCCCGTGACTTAAACCAGAAGTTTACCTATGTTATTTTGATGACAGTTTCCAACAGGTGTCTGTTGAGGAACGCTTCCTACAGTTTATGGAAGCCACGGAGTTTAGGTATGATAATAATAAAATAAGTAGGAGCATAATACGGATACGAGCCCATTCACTTTGTACTCCGAAACTAGTGCCCTACACCACCACGCCACGACATGGTTAAAAGTAATGCACCCTGGGATCCACTGAACCCTCTAGGTTCTGGGATTTCTATAAACCCAGGTTACCCTGCTTTTGGTCATGTCGTGGTGTTGTGATCAAAAGGTGTTACCTTGGGTGGACCAAGTGAGTGGGTTAAAATCTTTCTAATGGCTCCTACTAATTTTCTCATCTATACATTACGTTAATGTGATTTCATTTTGTATTTGATGAGAAGTGTTGGAGGAGAACTACCGGACCATTAGCAAGACGGCATTGCTTAAAACCCTGATTGGCCTTCATTTGTAAGCTTCAGGAATCCAAGAGAGTTCAGTGGAATTCCAGGTTGTATTGCTTTTGACCATGTCGTGGCATGGTGTGCTAGGGCACATACAATGATATCATGATGTGATAATATTATTATTACACAATGATAATACCAATAATGTATAAATAAATCACTTTAACGTAATGTATCAATGATAACTTCCACTTGCACCTCCACTTGATGCATCCATCTGGTCGCGGTATAGGAGTTTGACCCCCACAACCAGAGTGTAAGCTGGAAATGTGTATAACCCTGATTAGATATCAATTGGATGCCTCAGGAACCATAGAAGATTAGTGGAATCCCAGGTTTTATTTCTTTGGTACAATATCGTGTCCCAGTGGTCTAAGGCGTGTGGTTAAGAGTACCAGTGTGCAGGTTCGAATCTTCCTAAGGGCTCTTTCTGATTTTCTCAGAATAATTATTATTTATATTTATAACTTATTATTTATAATACTAATAATATTATACACATTTGGAAATCACATAGGCGTGATATCATTACGTGATCTTGAAGTACGCCAAGTATTCCCAAAATCCCAGAGAATTTTGGGATTCACCAGATAGATATATCCACTGGAACACGATATGCTAAAAGTAAGTTAACCTGGGGTTCTACTGAATCCATTAGGTGTGTTGAGGCATCGAGCAGATACTCTAGTATGGGTATACAGTTCTCCCGTATCCTCTCTTCAGATACACAGTGGGTTAAGACGCTGTTACGGCCACTATGGGTCACAACCGGGTTCGTTGCTGGAGGAACCAAATTACTAGTATCCGACCTCAAGTCGGTAGTGGCATTCAAGGAGTGAGCTTGGTAATGCAAGTAAAACACAAGGGGGAAGTTGAAAGGAATACGACACTTCATTAATTATCAATATATTCACATACCACGTTCCCATAGAATCATAAACGAAGTATTACTACACTGATATTTACACATGTCTCTCTCTCATAGGACACTAAGCGCTCCTCGATGCTCATGCAATGCCGCCTTGTCAACTACCGTGTTTCCTCAACACACAGTACCGTCCTCAACCAGTACTGGGAAACACCAACGAGTCTACCCTAGCCATGGGCCAGCCTATCTACAGTCTCACTAGGTGCTCCTTGTGAATGCCCACAATCACTCTCCAGCCTGGTGCTGGCAGAGAACATCAGCCTCGCGCTGCTGGGCCTCTACACGAACAAATACAAGGGTAGCGAACCCCTGGCAGGAGCTTCTTGCAACTAGCTAGTTACTCTCCTCCGTAGCACCTCACTGTCGGTCGTCTCTTCCTCTAGCCAGTCTCGGGATACGCCGAATTCTGTCACTGCCACTTCACAGGCAGACAGCAGATACTACTCATTTCCTCTTCGGCGGCGGCTCACGTAAAGCAGAATGAAGTAGAGAGATAATAGGCTGCCCTGGGTAGACTGTCTGTCTTCGTACCACTGCAGCCCTACGTCGCCTGTGGATACAGACACGGCATCAGTAAACTGGCCGGTACTTGGGACACTAGGAAATACCACTTACGGACTCTGACATTGACACAACTTCTATCCCAATAGATGGCGCTAATTTCTAGGCGCCACCTCACCAGAGGTCAGCTACAGCGACTCTTTGGACTGACCAAGGCAGGAATCTAGAGTCTCTTGCAGGTATCATGCCGCCACCACCAGATGGCGTCGTCCATTTTGTGGGGGTTTAGGGAGCAGACTCATAGATGGCGTTGACGTCGCTGCCCCATGCTCCGACGATGGAGTCTGGTTCGTAACAGGCGCACGTCTGGAGAGACCTAGAAAACTGGTCCGGGCTACGGTAGTGCTCCAATGCTACTCCACATAATGAACTCCCGCCACTGTTACTTCCTAGTGTATTTGAAGGAAATAGATTATTGCTTAGCGATTTTCCCTGATAATTATGACTGTATAGCACTTTTACATGATCAGGATAAGGATTTAGGATGGGATGGAGGGAAAGGATTGGCGCCCAATTACTTCGACGATCGGGGATTGAACGCCGACCCGCATGAAGCAAAGCCGTCGCTCTACCGTCCAGCCCAAGTGGTTGGGCGGAAGTAGGAGAGATCTCCAATACTCACACGAAACTATATGAAAAAAGTTTGTTTGGCATGAGCTCGATGCCTCAAGACCTCTATTAGATTCAGTTGAATTCCAGGTTAGATTACTTTTAGCGTAGCGTGGTCCAGTGGGTTAAGACACACGGCTGGTGAGACCCAGAATGATCTAATGATTTCCGAAAAATATTAGTAATTTATATTTTCCCATTAAATTCTAATTAAAAATAATTATACAGGAAAATACCCATTTCTTTATTATGTTTACCTGAAACAAAATTACATTTAAACACTTTAACTATAATTATCAAATTTTCCAATCCCATTCAAAACATAATGAAATGTTTGACACCTGTATTTAGCAACAGGGGATGGTTCCGGTGTCATATTTGTAGCAGCTGTCTTCACAATATCTTCCAAGTGGTCAATAGCCGGACAAGAAAGTTTTCTTGTTCACATCCACGATAATGAACGTTTGTTTACAAAAGTAGAGACCGAAAATGATGAACGTTTTCACTGCAGCTTCAACAAGATCTTTAGGTTTTTTCATTGTTCGGATTTCTTTACAATTCCTGCTGACTGCTTTATTGGTGCTTATTTCTGTAATGTGTTGAACACCGAAGATCAACAACATTTAACTGCACTGGGAATTGCAAATGTTGGATCCACTGCACGGGGATCTTCAATCATGTTCTAGAATGTCCTCTTCTTCGGACGAGGTAATTCTTATTTCAAATTCTTCAGTCAGGTCATAAATTTTCAACTCATATTTTTCTTCAAGCTTGGTGTGTCTGTGTTGAGGCACACGCTGTGCACAATCGGGAATGTAAAACGTTCAACAGCTGACTTCTGAAAAGATTCAATTTGAATGTTAAAGCCTTTACTTTTTTGAAAAAAATTGAGATCATTCCTTGATGACTAAAATTTCACCAGAGCGTTTTGTGACTCACTGTTAACAAGGAAAATGCAAAACCAGGTTTATATATCTTTGAGGTGAAAGTACCCAGTTACATCTAAGTTCAACGTCCAGCAATGTAAGCTCTATTGACATCGTAAGTGAATTTCTTTTCCCCATAATAATGTTATGTGAATTATTAGTAACTGAGATGACGAATATTTGAACCTTGGGATGAGGAAGAGTTTGGTATGTAAATATTAACCGTATGAGGGATTGGGTGAAGTGCTTCATCTAGTCAAACTATCATATGTGGTCATATTAGGAAGTTGCGTTGCTGGTCACACTTAATGTGGAGATTACAACGCATCGTTCTGTTTAGATAGTACTCTGTTACTTTGTGGACCATCGTACATACATAGATGTAATGGACAATTAGATAACAGAAAATGGTACTATTCTCTTTATAAAATCTAAAAAATACAGCTAAAAACCAAACTTAAATATTCCTAGACCTAGTATAGCACATATACGTACTATATTAGGCCTCAGATAGCGTCTATTAGCCTTAGGAAGGTTAGGTTAGGTTAAGTTTTCTTTTCAACATCACTACAAAACGTTTTCCGGTTTGTTCAAATTTACAGATTTCAACTTTCTAATTGTGTTTTACGTCACTACATGTACGACGGACCTCATCGTTACTATAAGTATTACCTTAACGGGATGATGGGCCGCCAGATTCACCCGGTCGAGATTTTGAATAACATTCTGCAGTCATACTAATTTATCGACAGCCAGAATAGTTGAATTTTGTGGAGGAGATTATGTTTGGTAAAGAAAATAACAGGTAGCGTTTCTGTCAGTGTGACATTGAACAGGTCGATATTAAAAAAAAATTATATTTTAGTATGTTTATCACACTGTGAAGCGCCTCGCACCTCGGGCACTGGTTCCCATCTCCGGGAATTAGACGCTGCCAGAATTTTAAATAATTTAGTTTTGAAAAAAAACGCGAGTCCTTTCCGCCAGCAAATACGGTAGTTGTTTGAGCTGCTGGAATAACATAATATTTTATGGATAATGTCAAGAATAGCTGTATTAAAATATTTGCACCAGTGATTCTAATTCTGATATTCGAAGGGATTGTAATCGTAATTAGTGAAGTTATTATTAATTCACCGAGTAATTAGGTCAGAGCTGTATGAAATTACTGTGAGATTTATAAGATGACTGCCTCGTAATGATACTTTTTTCACCATGAGCGTCATGTCAGGTGTTGCGGGTAATTTTCAGGCTTCGGAGCTTGACAGTGATGTGAGATGCAGTGACAGTTCATATAAAGTCACATGTTTCATGTTGTGTCATGTCTAAAGTATACCCATGAGTGAGTGTTTAGTGAGTTCTTCTACTTTATTTTCCTCCTGCTTTACTACAGCTTGCTATGAGTAGGTTAATAAGAGTAAGTAACATAAGAGAAAGAATTAAATAATTTCTAAGTCCCCAGTTATCCACCCCTGTGACACCATAAGCAATGTCGCATAAACATGTGGCACAATGTTTATTGTGTCACAGTGTCGTGTACACCTGTGGCACCATAAGCAGTGTCGTGTACACCTGTGGCACCATAAGCAGTGTCGTGTACACCTGTGGCACCATAAGCAGTGTCGTGTACACCTGTGGCACCATAAGCAGTGTCGTGTACACCTGTGGCACCATAAGCAGTGCCGTGTGCACCTGTGGCATCATAATCAGTATCGTGTACACCTGTGGCAACATAAGCAGTGTCGTGTACACCTGTGGCACCATAAGCAGTGTCGTGTACACCTGTGGCACCATAAGCAGTGTCGTGTACACCTGTGGCACCATAAGCAGTGTCGTGTACACCTGTGGCACCATAAGCAGTGCCGTGTACACCTGTGGCACCATAAGCAGTGCCGTGTGCACCTGTGGCATCATAATCAGTATCGTGTACACCTGTGGCAACATAAGCAGTGTCGTGTACACCTGTGGCACCATAAGCAGTGTCGTGTACACCTGTGGCACCATAAGCAGTGTCGTGTACACCTGTGGCACCATAAGCAGTGTCGTGTACACCTGTGGCAACATAAGCAGTGTCGCGTACACCTGTGGCAACATAAGCAGTGTCGTGTACACCTGTGGCAACATAAGCAGTGTCGTGTACACCTGTGGCACCATAAGCAGTGTCGTGTACACCTGTGGCACCATAAGCAGTGTCGTGTACACCTGTGGCACCATAAGCAGTGCCGTGTACACCTGTGGCACCATAAGCAGTGCCGTGTGCACCTGTGGCACCATAAGCAGTGCCGTGTACACCTGTGACACCATAAGCAGTGCCGAGGGCACCTAGTACACAATAAGCCGTGCCATGTACCCCATGTACAAATGTTACACTATAATCAGTGTCGTGTACACTGTGACACATAAACAGTGTCTCGTATACACCATCTACACCTGTGACACATTGGCAGTGTCTTGAATACACAGTGCCGTGTACACTGTGTACATCAGTAACACCATAAACAGTGCCGTGTATGCTGTGTACACCTGTATCACCATAAGCCGTGCTGTGTACACCTGTATCACCATAAGCCGTGCTGTGTACACCTGTATCACCATAAGCAGTGGTGTCTACACCATTAACAACATAAGTAGTGCTTGTGGGGGAAAATTTTCTCCGCCACTGAATCTCATATTTTTTTTTTTTTTTTTTTTTTGAGATATATACAAGAGTTGTTACATTCTTGTACAGCCACTAGTACGCGTAGCGTTTCGGGCAGGTCCCTGGAATACGATCCCCGCCGCGAAGAATCGTTTTTTCATCCAAGTACACATTTTACTGTTGCGTTAAACAGAGGCTGCAGTTAAGGAATTGCGCCAGTAAATCCTCCCGGCCAGGATACGAACCCATGACATAGCGCTCGCGGAACGATAGGCGAGTGTCTTACCACTACACCACGGAGACTGTTTATAATATAATATTAATTAAATAATATAATATTATAATATAATTAAATAATATAATATTATAATATTAATTAAATAATATAATATTATAATATTAATTAAATAATATAATATTATAATATTAATATTATAATATGTCATATAATATTAATTAAATAATTAGTTCAAAATAAACTTAGAAGTGGTCTGTAAAAACTTCTATATATAGTGGGGTGATTCCCTACACATCTTTTGGGGGTAAATTCAATAACGTTAAAAGTATTTATAACATAGATTTGGAATATTATCATAAAGAAAACAGAAATTAATTAAAGCCTGGGGGTTAGTATGCTAACTACTGAGTTATCAATATTTAGAAAGTTAGCTGTCAAAAGCGAATGGAGAATACGTCCGACAGATCTGTAACC
>WNGS01002060.1:78651-96623 GCA_020271785.1 Procambarus virginalis
GCCATGTGAGAAGTAGGTGATCATCCAGTTTGATTACTGCTTTCAGAGACGTTAACTTGTGGGATAAACAAAGAAGGATGCCAATTATACGCTGGATATGATCCCGTTGACGATCCCTGTGGTTGTGGCGGTGCTAATGGCTAATGTGACCGTGAATGTGTTGCAGAGGTATGGATATGAGCGATGCCAGATAGGATCCAGGGTGGATATTGGGCATTATGGTAGTAGCACAGATATACAGAGTGATAGTTTTGACATAGATAATTTATTATATAACTTTTAATGTTAAACATGTACACGACAATTGTATAATTAAATTATAAAAACCTGACACAGGACCATGATGTATTCAGCTTCCAGCCTTTGTTAATAAGATAAACCAATCAGAGATCGAGTACTATATCGGCTTCGTTATACTGGACGTCTTACAGTTCCACTCCTGAGATCACTTGGATTGATGACATCTTTTACGTCATCTTTACACCAAGTCTACCTCTGATGGTGACCTGACCCCTTAACCCCACTGCTCTGCCTGAGGCATTTCTCCAATCCAGTCAGCTAGAATGGAGGTTCATTGGAGCTTGCTTCTATACTTGTAATTGCTTGAGACGTTTATCTCTGTATTAAATCAACCACGACGACACTCGCATATCAGTCAGGCTACTTAATTGAAACATCAGAGCAACAATTTTCCTTTTTAAAAGTTTTAAACGCCAAACGTTTTCTTTATGTATATACGATTTCATTACGTCCTTTATTTTTTGTTTAGAAATTGTATAAACATTTTTTTAAACACGAGGCCATAACGTTCAATAAGTTTATTTTCGTTATGATATAAATTTCCAAGTGAACGTATTTAAAAATTTAAATTATTTAACGAATGAAAAATTTGTTAATAATCGTTATTGAATTGAGGCGAGAGAAACATTGAAAGAAAAATATAATATAAAAACAGAGTGAGAGAGAAAGACAGAAAAAGACCGAAAGAGAGAGAGGGAGAGAGACGGAGACGGAGGTCAGTATTCAGTCAAGCAGGGAGGCAAGAAGGAAGACAATCAAGCACACAGGCAGGCAATTAGGGAGGTAATCAGAAAGGAGAGCATGGACATAGGTAGGAAGGCAGGCAGGGAGGTAGAAGGTAGGCAGGGAGGTAGGAAGGCAGGGAGGGAGGTAGGAAGGCAGGCAGGGAGGTAGGAAGGCAGGGAGGGAGGTAGGAAGGCAGGGAGGGAGGTAGGAAGGCAGGGAGGGAGGTAGGAAGGCAGGCAGGGAGGTAGGAAGGCAGGGAGGGAGGTAGGAAGGCAGGCAGTGAGGTAGGAAGGCAGGGAGGGAGGTAGGAAGGCAGGCAGGGAGGTAGGAAGGCAGGGAGGGAGGTAGGAAGGCAGGCAGGGAGGTAGGAAGGCAGGCAGGGAGGTAGGAAGGCAGGCAGGAAGTAGGAAGGCAGGGAGGGAGGTAGGAAGGCAGGCAGGGAGGTAGGAAGGCAGGGAGGGAGGTAGGAAGGCAGGCAGGGAGGTAGGAAGGCAGGCAGGGAGGTAGGAAGGCAGGCAGTGAGGTAGGAAGGCAGGCAGGGAGGTAGGAAGGCAGGCAGGGAAGTAGGAAGGCAGGCAGGGAGGTAGGCAGGGAGGTAGGCAGGCAGGAAGGAAGATAGGCAGGTGTGGGGAAAATTCCCTTTCAAGTGTTTCTTTAAAGTAATTATATAATTTAATGGGCTGTATTAGTGGACAGTGATAATAATAATTTACTTGTCAGGTATTCCCGTATGGGTGTCGTTAAACAGCCCGTGACATTTGCAAGATGTTTATGTCCTTCTGATCGCTGATTCAGGTCTGTGAAGGAAATTACAGGAGGGAGTTGATTTCGGGGAAATTTTTGTACTACTTCAGGTGTTGAGGGAGGTTTGTAGGTTATCGGTTATAGGCTGCTCCCCATCACGTATACACCTCGTGAGAGAGGGGGTTAGCGTCGTGAGGGAGGAGCACCATTGGCTGAAGCCTTGGGCCTCCTGGTATGCGGAGCCATGATTGGTCAAGAGGCTGAGGGGTACCGCATGGGCACCCTGGGCCGTCTGGCGCCAAAAATCGTTATTCTTTCCAGTGGACTTGCTTGGGGGTGGACGTCTTCTTAGTGCCAAGGCCAGGCATCCGAAAATTCCACCTGCAACGCCACAGAAAGTCAATCTCATCGCCGTACTTTCTTCTGGGAGCCGTGTGTAAGAATCCGGCGTTGCGAGAAGGTGTATTTTGGCAGAATTACGAGTTTGAACTTTGTGATGAGTCACCAAGCCGCGTGAATCGTGAGACGCCAGCTCAGAGCAACTGGACTGAGAGGCTGTATCGAGTCGTGGCAGTGTCATCCGTCATCTATTTGTACCTATGCTTCAAGGAACTGCAGCTAGGCTATCGAGAGATGGTTTCAGTGTTATGAGGGAAACCTTAAATTCATAATTCCGAGGAATTAGCAGGGAACAGTGAAGGACTCGTGTACCGTTGTGTCGTGTAACACCGGGTACCGTGTCAAGTGGATGGGCGTGGTATCATATTCCAGCTGTGCGTGTGATCTGTTGTGCGCGCACCCCTAGGCTGCCGTAAGCTGGCGTGTCCACACTACGCTGGTAATGTGTGTGGAGTTAACCCCGTGGTCTAGGACTCCGTGCTCCAGCCGACCACGTATACGAAGTAGCGAGGACGCCTACTTCTCCAGCAGCAGCAACAGTGAGGGATTGTGGTTGACGGGTATGTGTGTGTGTGTGTGCATGTGGCGGGCCTGCAAAATTGATGTAAGAACACTGTTTCCGTTCTTTGGGTAATTAAGCTCTGGAGCTGGTTTCGCACCCAGTTGTCCTTCTGTCCTCTGTCCCTGTCGACCACTTGGTGAGGTGATGGGAATTGGAGACGTGTGAGTTACCCTGTTTGACGTCGTCAAGTTGAGGTGGAGCCCAACTGTGAGGTTGACGTGTGTGAGGACAAATAGAGACACATTCAGTGGAGAAGAAAAGTTATTTTTTAATTTTTTCCATTTCTCTATATGTGCCATGTATGTAATTAAATTGTAATTTAATCCCGTTTCAGCAGTGAAGTGGTAACAGGGAGGTTTCCCTTGGTTAATGGATAATTCTTTAATTATATTTGCGAGCTCTTATTTTTACTGTTGTTGCGGTAAAGTTGTGTATTATTGGAGATAATTTACTGGGGAAGTCATTTAGAAATTTTGCCATGAGTGGCAAGGATGTACTGTTGTACTGTGATGTACCGTGTAGTACCGTGTTGTACTGTGTGTGAACTGTTGACAAATTGTGTCCTTGGTGGAATGCGTTGTGTACTGTGAAGGATTCCGTGACAATTAAAGTCATTTAACGTCACCATGGGACACTATTTACTTAACGAGGTCATTGTCGTTTTGTTGAACATCGTTGTGATTAACGTGGAGACGTGTAACGCCAACAGTCACAGTGAAGTTCACGCAGTGGAGGAATTGTCAAGTGAAGACTAATGTAGTGTTAACGAATTAACGAGCTGTCGTTACTTAAGTGATGATTAACGTAAGGGGTTGACCGGTCTGTCATGATCGGAGTCAATTGCGCTGTAATTAAGCTGTTGAAATTCGTTGGACTGATCGGATCTGTCTGCGGGTAGGGGGATTAAGCACTCGTAGTTAATTAAGAAGAATTAGTTCCGCCACTCTTAGTGAATTCACAAGGTGTTGATGTTGTGGTTTACACTGAGTGCTTATAACCTTGTGTGGTAGAGTAGTCTACCCCCGTTAAGGTATCTTGTCGTAAGACCGGATGTGAACTGTCAGTTGAGAGACAGTAGGTTTTATCAATACTTGTCTGAATTAATAGGCTGTTGTATTCAGTAATTAATTAGGAATTACTCACCGAATGTTTGACTTTCAAGTTGATATAATTATTTGATTTACGAGTTATTGCTGCCATTTAAGTGTCGTTGAGACATGTGTGTGTTAACGTAATTGTTTAAATTCAATTAGTGTAACTTTTGTTGTTGCTTGTCCTGATACAAGTGTTAACGTAAGATTTTTATAAGGGGTTATCATTCTTGGATTAACCACCTTGTTACTTGGTACCTCGTGAGAGCAGCGAGCGCAAGTCAAGTTTTTGTGATTATAGTAATTGTTCACCATGAAGCCGTGACAACATTGATTGCAAGCCTGCGTCACCAGTGGGCACCACTTTGTTCAGTTTTTTTTTATTATTTTTATTTTTACATGCAAGCATGCTTATAAGTACAATAAAAGGAAACAGTTACATCATAAAACAGAACAAAATGACAAAGCACAAACGGGCAAAACTAAGGAACAAAAGTAGTAAACACAATAACGCCGGCCGGAAAGGCCAATCACAAAACAACAATATTTACAAACAGAATACAATAATTAAGGTAAACACAGCGGAAGACAATACAGAAAAAACACCAAAACCTAAAATATACAGAACAAGGCTACCAGCACCGCAAACACACACGGATAGGCACCAACACAAAAACAAAATATTAAATAATAAATAACAATAACAAGAAAACAATACAATTATACAATAAACAACAGGACAAGCTCAACGGCAAAACTCGACAAAAGCATAAACCCAGACTTGGTCACGCCAACAGCCTGAAGGGCACTCAACACTACACAAACAGCATCATAAAAACATAGAACCAAAAAGCATAACCTAAGAACATGACATCCACAACCAGACACACACTCTAACCAAACCCCGGACCGCACAGGAACCGGACACATACACACACAAGCCACACAAATAAACCCACAACCACAAACCGGAGCACGCAGGAACCGGGTAACAAACCCGCCCCACCCACTCACACACACCCGACCCGCACCCCACACCCATGCACACTAATGGAAACAACCCACAACACAGAACACACAAAGGAATCATGAGTGAGGAATACAAATCTCAGAGACAGGAATATATTTCTCGGGAACGAATCCCAAGGATACCTTCGTTTATAGGCCTCCCAAATCAAATACTCCATGTCGGTGGGGGGACGATCCCCCTGCCGCCGTGGGCCCATCATAAACTCGGGAACCTCCAGATCAGGCGGAAACGGCCACTCCTTAAACTCACCGACGCAAGTCGCATAACGAGGCTGGGGAGCGCAAACCACGTCCTACGAGGTAGCAGACGACACCGATGAAGCGTACGAGGGCTGCCGAGACGGCCGCGCCGCCGTACGCACAGGAGCAGGAGATGCGACGAGATGGTAACGCCTCCACCGAGACCGCAGGAGACATTGAAGAGATGGCCGGAGACGGAAGGGGCGTCAAGACCGCAGTCGACGAAACGGGGACAGAGAAAGGGGTTACAGAACCTCCAGAGCGAGCAGCCTTTTTCAACAGCATCACCAGGCCACCCTGCTCACCACGACCCTCAGCAGGGGGAACCACCCCCCATGAAGAACCGGAGCCATCCGATGCAGGCGACGAACCCGAAGCAGGAACCACAGACACCATATCTACAGTGGAGGCCAAAACACTGGCACTGGCATCCTCAGACAAATGCACCTCCGCCGTCACCGTAGTACGCAACGCAACCGGAGCCACCCCTCCGGACACCGGACACCGGAAACCACCGGACAACATGGTTTCAGAACAGGGCGCTCTTGCCTGTCGCAGTTGCTGGACCACTATGATATGGCATTAGATGCTATGGAAGACAAACAAAACGCTGATGTAATTTACACAGATTTCGCAAAAGCTTTTGATAAATGTGA
Source organism: Procambarus virginalis (assembly GCA_020271785.1). Lineage (NCBI taxonomy): Eukaryota > Metazoa > Arthropoda > Malacostraca > Decapoda > Cambaridae > Procambarus > Procambarus virginalis. The sequence continues at coordinate 84,399 of WNGS01002060.1, forward strand.
CCATGGTGTTATTGCACATAAAATGCGCTCAAAAGGAATTACCGGAAAAATAGGCAGATGGATCTACAATTTCCTGACCAACAGAACCCAATGTGTAATAGTCAACAAAATAAAATCCAGCCCGTCAACCGTTAAGAGCTCAGTCCCCCAGGGTACTGTGCTTGCTCCAGTACTTTTTCTCATCCTCATATCGGACATAGACAAGAACACAACCTATAGCTCTGTATCATCCTTTGCAGATGACACTAGGATCTTCATGAGAGTAGGCAACATAGAGGACATGGCAAACCTCCAGTCAGATGTAGATCAGGTCTTTCTATGGGCTACAGAAAATAATATGGTGTTTAACGAAGATAAGTTCCAGCTCATGCGGTATGGAAAAAATGAAAATATAAAAACGGAAACCACGTACAAAACTCAGACAAATCATAACATAGAACGAAAAGGCAATGTAAAGGATCTGGGTGTACTCATGTCGGAAGACCTTACCTTTAAAGAACACAATAAAGTAGCCGTCACAACTGCAAGAAAAATGACAGGTTGGATAACAAGAACTTTTCACACTAGAGATGCTATACCGATGATGACACTTTTCAAAACGCTTGTGCTCTCTAGAGTGGAGTACTGCTGCACAATGACAGCCCCTTTCACAGCTGGAGAAATTGCTGACCTGGAGAGCGTGCAGAGGTCCTTTACTGCTAGAATCCACTCAGTAAAACATCTAAACTATTGGGACCGACTAAAGTGCCTAAATCTGTATTCCCTTGAGCGCAGGCGGGAGAGATACATAATAATTTACACGTGGAAAATATTAGAGGGGCTGGTCCCAAACCTGCACACAGAAATAACATCACATGAGACCAGAAGACATGGCAGGATGTGCAGAATACCCCCGTTGAAAAGCAGAGGTGCAACTGGTACTCTGAGAGAGAACTCTATCAACATCAGAGGCCCGAGACTGTTCAACACGCTCCCGCTACACATAAGGGGCATAACTGGCAAACCCCTTACAGTGTTCAAGAGAGAACTGGATAAGCACCTCCAAAGGATACCTGATCAACCAGGCTGTGACTCATACGTCAGGCTACGAGCAGCCGCGTCCAACAGCCTGGTTGATCAGTCCAGCAACCAGGAGGCATGGTCGATGACCGGGCCTGCGGGGACACTAAGCCCCGGAAGCACCTCAAGGTATCCTCAAGGTAGGTAAGGTACCCCTCCATCGCCGGCAGATCCACAAGCGTCGAAGTCGCCAACGTCTGCCCACGCTGAAGACGAAAGCCGGGAACGCTTAGGCTCAGGCCGCACATCATCCGACCCGGAGGCAGACTCGGAGACATGCGCAACACAAGCCGGGCGAACCGATGCACATCGCAGAACGGCAGCATCCTCAACCACATGGGGCACCAGGCCAGGCACAGGAGGAAGCGCCGGACCCACCCCATCACCCAGCACAGCCGGAACAGATGGCGAGGGTGCAGGGACAGGGTCAGATGCAGCAGAGGACAAACCGGAAGACGGGGGATTCGAGCAGAAGGCAGGCTGAAGAACCCCAGGGACACTAGTCGGAGCAGGACGATCACCAGGCGACGACACAACCTCTGGAGGAGAGGCGACAACAACAGGGGGCGCGCCAGGCGACACAGGGGGCACATCTGCGGCTGAAGAGACGTCCACATCCACCGAACCCTCCTCCACAGGAACCGGCAGAAAATCCTCCTCACTGAAGAGGTTCACAGGTGCAATGGCAGACGCAGTACAGTCAGCAACCTGATGGCCCAATAGGCCACAACGATAACATGTCCGAGGCTGGCGGGCGTAGAACACCCGAACGTTGTAACCCATAAGACGCACAGAGGACGGAATATCCTAACGGAGCCCCATGCCCAGGGTGCGAATGTTCGTCCTCACACCCTTAAGGGGGGCTGGAAGATACCACGTTCACCCACACACTAACCACTGCACCAAAACGGCCAAAGTACCGCCGTAGCAGACCCTCCGGAAACTCCAATGGAGCCCCATGCACACTGACGTAGGTAAGGGCACCACTCCGATCAGAGAGTGATACAGGGCCCGCACCATCCAGCAGGGGAAATGTCCGCCCCTCGTATCGACGGAAAAAGTCGCGATACGCCAACTCCTCAGTGAACTTTATTATCGCTCGGCGTGCCGTCACCAGCTCGACTACATAAATGTCGATCACAGGAATATGCAGTAACTCACACACCAGCGCAATCTCTGGGTACCCAGCCTGGCCGGAAAATTTGAAGCCCACAGACTGAGCCCGCAGTATAGGTGGGAGGGGGACCCCCATCGTGCAACCCGTCCTCGCAAATATAATAAGTCAGTATTGATTTATTAAATATGTGCATAGGTGACATACTTAACATAATAGTTTCCCTTGAAAAGCTTCATAGAAAACACCGACCTTACCTAACCTACTTAGTATGCATCTTATAAGCATCTTATTGCTTCGTAATTACAATTATTACCTAATCTATACCTATAATAGGTTAAGTAACAATTGTAATTACGAAGCTATAAGATGCTTATTTTAACATACTAAGTAGGTTACGTAAGGTCGATGTTTTCTATGAAGCTTTTCAAGTGAAACTATTATGTTTAGTATGTCACCTATGCACGTAACTAATAAGTAAATATTGACTTATTAAATTTGCGAGGACGGGTTGCATCGTGAACGCCATGTCAGCACAGTCAGGCAAATGCACACCTGCCCCCAACCGGCCAAATTGGGAAACACCACCAACAGCCGGAGCGCCGAGCCACCACGTCCGTCCCCTACCGAAGCTAGGGCCAGACTCACTTTGTTCAGTTAGTGTCATTAGTTAGTCAGTGACGACAGGATAAAGATACCGTGGGTCCATCAGGCTGTTGAATAGCTGTTCTTTAATGCACCACTGGAGTGACAGTAGAGTAATGTAAACTCTTTGTTGTAGTAGTTCTAGTTTTTTGTGAATAAATTGTTGTTTTAGAAAACGGCCGTTTACGTCAAACCTTCCAATATTACTGCCCCACATATCATGTTCTGCAACACTTTGCCTGCTTATGTTCATATCAAGTCTGTATCTAAAGCTCGAGTCCATTGCAAAGCACCACACTTCTATAAATAACGAAGTGAGAATCCAACGGCTACCCTCCATTAGCTCTGCTAGGAGGAGCCAGTGACCTAAGTGACAGGTGTTTCCCATGTGGTTTTGCCTGGCGGTTTGCTCCCGCTTTCCTATGATCTTAAGCTTTAAGATTAAATACCTGTTACTGGCAGCTCTTGCTGTTTAACGTCTGCCTCTCTTGTGAGGTAGTTACGATTAACGTAACATCAATAGGAATTAGTTCTTGCTAATCTCCATAAAAGGGATAAACCGTTTTACGGAATTAAACTTACTCGGGTTATTTTGGGGTTTCTATGTCATAACGGCTGGACAATCTAAAGTTATTGTTGCCACAAAAACGACTAGATTGTCACTTATACTACTGGATGTAATGTCCCCAATGTTGGATGAAGCAGGCAGCAGCGTCTGGGACTCACAACTGCACAGATGTTCCCAAATTAACGAGATGCTAAGTGGTGAACTACCCGGGGGTGTAAGCATTATGCTTCTATGAGAGCAAGTATTGCACGCGCGCCCTCCACCTTGCTCTCGGCATACAAGTCACGATATTCTACCTTGTCCTATTATCTAATAAGACGTTACCGACATCGTTTTACGTCGTAATAATACACTTAAGACATCGGCAGACGATTTTTCCACTGCTTACATTATTGAACCGAAGTGTCAATAGATAAAAAACACATATGTGTAAATAATACAGTTTGTGACTTTTTATTCAACTGGAATCATGGCTGTGAAAAACTTCCACCTAGGGATGGAGGTATAATTTGTCTTGTCTGCTCTTTCCTTCTACTCTTTGCCGTCTTGATGCTTTGCACCATACTGGGTTGCGCCTCAGCTCTGGTGCTTCTCGTTCGACTCCTGTACCCAGCTTGTATGTTGACAATGGCTTCCTATCTCTCCAGGACCGCTGTGATCGCTACTGTCTTCCCTATCTTGCGCCTGTTCTTGGTTCCTGTTAGTCTTCACCACCTCCCTATTTCTGTCTGGTTATCCCCGCTCCGTTTCCATCCTCGTCGATGGGTCTATGTCTGCAGACTGTGTAGGCAACTCTGTTGTTTTCCTGACCGCACTTATGTGTTGCCTACCTCTGGAAACTAGCATATTCACAGCAGAACTTTGTTATTCTCTATGCCCTTCGTCTCCTGCTTTCTCGTTGTCAATCTTCCTTTGTAATTGTCATTGACTCTCGTAGTGCCCTCATAGCTCTTGGGTCCTTTAATCCGGTCCATCCAGTGGTCGTCGAGATTGAGTATTAACTGTTTCTTATTTCTAGTAAATTTAAGTCACTTGAGTTTTGCTGGTTTCCCAGCCATATTGGTGTCTCTTTAAATGAGCATGCTGACGCTGCCGCTAGGGAAGCTGTCCACTCTTGTGCCATCTCCTGTAAAGGTATTCCTTATTCCGAATTTTACCCAGTTATTCATTCCTCCATCCTTACCCATTGGCAGGATTGTTGGTCTTCTGTTACTGGTAAGAAATTGCATACTCTTAAGGGTAGTGTGTCCTCATGGCCTTCCTCCTACCACTGTAACCGGCGGTGGGAAATGGCTCTATCAAGGTTGCGTATTGACCATAAACGCTTAACTCACGGTTACTTAATGGAGCGCCTCCCTGCCACTTATTGTCCAAATTGTATTTTCCCTCTTACAGTCGTGCATATCTTTGTTGAATGTCCTGACTTCAAGGACGAGCGTGTGTCTTGCTTTCCGACCGTCCCTCACAGTCCCTTGTCCCTCGACGGAATTCTTGGTGAATCGGATACTTTTGATATCGTTCACCTTATGCGTTTCTGTTCTCACATTGGCATCTTTGGTGATATTTAGCACCCTCTGACTATTCCACACATTTGATGGTGCTACATAGCCATCCCGGTTTGCCTTCTTTTGATAATTACTTACTTGGGGGTTGATATCACGTAAGACCTGTCCCCTGAAGACCATATCAATAGGATAACATCAGGAGGATATGCTAGGTTGACCAACATAAGAACGGCATTTAGAAACTTGTGTAAGGAATCACTCAGAACTTTGTATACCAACTATGTCAGACCAATCCTGGAGAATGTAGCCCCAGCATAGAGTCCATATCCAGTAAAGCATAGGACTACACTGGAAAAGGTTCAAAGGTTTGCCACCAGACTAATACCCCGGGGTGAGACGTATGAGCTACGAGGAGAGACGAGGGGAATTAAACCTCATTTCGCTGGAAGACAGAAGAGTTAGTGGGGACATGATCACCACATACAAGATTCTCAAAGGATTTGATAGGGTAGATAAAGACAGGCTCTTTAACATAAGGAGCACACGCACTAGGGACACAGATGGAAATTGAGTGCCCAAATGAGCCACAGTGATATTAGAAAGAACTTTTTTAGTGTCAGAGTGGTTGACAAATGGAATGTATTAGGAAGTGATGCGGTGGAGGCTGACTCTATACACAGTTTCAAGTGCAGATGTGATACAGCCCAGTAGGCTCAGAAACCTGTTCACCGATTGACGGTTGAGAGGCGGGACCAAAGAGCCAGAGTTCAATCCCCGCAGGCACAAATAGGTGAGTACACACACACACACACACACACACACACACACACACACACACACACACACACACACACACACACACACACCACACACACACACACACACACACACACACACACACACACAACAACTTGTATACCATGCACACTTAACTTGTATACCATGCAAGGTAATGGAGAAGATCGTGAGGAAAAGGCTCGTAGAGCATCTAGAGGGAAATAACTTTGTAACGCACCACCAACATGGGTTCAGGATGGTAAATCGTGCCTCACAGGTTTAATAGAATTTTATGACCAAGCAACAAATTAGGCAGGAAAGAGAAGGGTGGGCCGACTGCATTTTCTGGATTGCCAAAAAGCCTTTGATACAGTACCGCACAAAAGGCTGTTAAAAAAGTTGGAGCAACAGGCAGGAGTAAAGGGAAGGTGCTCCAGTGGATAAGGGAGTACTTAAGAACAGGAAACAGCGAGTAACGGTGAGGGGGGAGACATCAGAGTGGCGAGATGTCACCAGCGGAGTCCCACAGGGCTCAGTACTTGGACCCATCCTGTTTCTAATATATGAACGATCTTCCGGAGGGTATAGACTCATTCCTCTCAATGTTTGCTGATGATGCAAAAATTATGAGAAGAATCAAGACGGATGAAGATAGACAGAGACTACAGGATGACCTGGATAAACTGGAGGAATGGTCTAGAAAATGGCTGCTAAAGTTCAACTCAGGAAAGTGTAGGTGATGAAATTAGGAGAAGGGAGCAGGAGGCTGAACACAAGGTATCATTTTGGGAGGGGAAATCCTACAAGAGTCAAATAGAGAGAAAGATCTGGGGGTTGATATCACACGAACCTGTCCCCAGAAGCCCACATCAAAAGAATATCATCAGCGGCATATGCTAGANGCTCCTGTCCCTGCTGCTCCAGTGAGCCTTTCTGCTGCGCCCTACTCACCGTCTGATCACCTGTCTTCAGCTGATGTGCCTGGCCCTGCATCCTCGCCTCGGATCCCGGCTGTGCTGGGTGCCGGGGTGGCTGTGGGGTCCCCTGTTGTGTGTGGTCCGGTTCCCCCGTGGTCGAGGCTGCTGCCGTTTTGCGGCGGACGTCAGTTCGTAGTGCCCATGTTTCTTGGGTCGGCTTCCGGCTCTGACGATCTCAGGCGGTGCCCACGATCCAGGCCTTCGTCGTCTCCCTGGGCCGATGTTGGGGACTTTAGTGAATGTGAAGCCTCGGGTGTGGATGGAGTGGTTCCGGTTACGTTGCTGGCTCCGCAGTTAGTGATGGCGGAGGTCCATGCGCCTGCTAACTTAGTGTCCATGTCTCGGATGTGCCTGCTGTTCCTTCTCCGCCGGGGGATCTCCGCGGTGGGGGGTGGTGGCCTCCGCTGCCGGAGTGGGTGGGGATGGTGGGTCTGGGCGTGGCCTGGTGGTGACATTACGGAAAGACGTGCGCGGTTCGGTTCCGCCGCGGTCGTACGGTGGTGTGTCCGTGGGCGCTGGTGCCCCTGTGGTGGTGCCTTCTACCACGCTTCCTCCTCGGAGGTTGACCGTTGGGCCCTTGGCCGGGAGACCGAAGTCTGTGATGCCGTCGGGTCACTGGTTGCAGGTTGCTGAGATACCTTTCGGCGATGAGGTGTGGGACCATGTACCGGTCACTCGGTTCAAGTGTGATACGGTTTGGGTGCCAAGTTTGCGGGTGTTTGTGGCCAACGTCCCGGATAGGATGGCGTCCCCAGTGGATGGTCAGGACCCTTGGCAGTGGTTACGGTGGGAGGCGTACCATATACGCTTCAATCGGGACGTGTATCCGCGCAATTACGAGTGATTGTATTCTTTTGTGCTGTGTGCCCTTATGGCTGGTTTGTCTGCCTTCTGGTTGTTTGTGCCCGTGCCTCTCCCTTTGTTTTGTGGCGAGGCGGGTGTTTGGGTGTGTGTGTGTCTGGCCTTCATGTCTTCCCTTTCATGTTGTTAAAGTGCCCTATGTGTTTTTTATTTTATGCTTACGTGTTGTATTAGTTTTTGTTTTGAATTTGTGTGGCTTAGGGTGTGGTGTTTGTTCTTATTGAGTTTTATGTTCTTATTGCATTTTTTGTAATACTTCCGTTTGTTCACTCTGTTGTTTTGTTATCGGTCCTTCAGGCCGGTGTTTTGTTTTGTTGTTGTGTATGTAACGATGGTTTTCTGTTGATTGCGTGTTATCCATCTTGATTTTTGTTTTATACTGTTTTGTTTTGATATGCTCCTGTGTTTTGTTGTTTTGCATTTGTTTATCCTTTGTACTGGTCTTGTAATTTGTTATACTGTCCTGTCAGCCCTTCTGACTGCTGGTTTTCTTGTTTTTCTTTGTGAAATGTTTTTTATTGTATTTAATTTGCATGTTTTGCATGTAAAAAAAAAAAAAAAAAAAAAAAAACTGCAGTGTCATTTAAAAGTCCTTCCGTGGCACGGTTGTTTATGAACCTTAAGTGGAAGATATGTTTATACGCCTTAAATGTCTGGGTTGTTTGTGCCTTAAGTGGTTAGGTTGCTTAGTATCCTCGAGTGGCTGTGTTTTGTGTCGTAAGTGGCTGGTGTGTTTGTGGGTCATACGTGGCTTGTTTGTGTCTGGGCTTTAAGAAGCTGCGGTTGTTCATGGCGCGTAAGTGGCCGTGTTGTTGATTGGCCTGAAGTAGTACGGTTGTTTATCAGGCTCAAGTGACTGGATTTTTCACATGTTTGAAAAATGTTTCAGATGTTTCATTGGATTGTTCACGTGTCTCGGGTGGCTGGATTGTTCACATGTCTCGGGTGGCTGGTTTGTTCACGTGTCTCGGGTGGCTGGATTGTTCACGTGTCTCGGGTGGCTGGATTGTTCACGTGTCTCGGGTGGATGGATTGTTCACGTGTCTCGGGTGGCTGGATTGTTCACGTGTCTCGGGTGGATGGATTGTTCACGTGTCTCGGGTGGCTGGATTGTTCACATGTCTGAGGTGGATGGATTGTTCACATGTCTCAGGTGGATGGATTGTTAACATGTCTCAGGTGGATGGATTTTTCACATGTCTCAGGTGGATGGATTGTTAACATGTCTCAGGTGGATGGATTGTTCACATGTCTCAGGTGGATGGATTGTTCACATGTCTCAGGTGGATGGATTGTTCACATGTCTCAGGTGAATGGATTGTTAACATGTCTCAGGTGGATGGATTGTTAACATGTCTCAGGTGGATGGATTTTTCACATGTCTCATGTGGATGGATTGTTAACATGTCTCAGGTGGATGGATTGTTCACATGTCTCAGGTGGATGGATTGTTCACATATCTCAGGTGGATGGATTGTTCACATGTCTCAGGTGGATGGATTGTTCACATGTCTCAGGTGGATGGATTGTTCACATGTCTCAGGTGGATGGATTGTTCACATGTCTCAGGTGGATGGATTGTTCACATGTCTCAGGTGGATGGATTGTTCACATGTCTCAGGTGGATGGATTGTTCACATGTCTCAGGTGGATGGATTGTTCACATGTCTCAGGTGGATGGATTGTTCACATGTCTCAGATGGATGGAGTGTTCACATGTCTCAGGTGGATGGATTGTTCACATGTCTCAGGTGGATGGATTGTTCACATGTCTCAGGTGGATGGATTGTTCACATGTCTCAGATGGATGGAGTGTTCACATGTCTCAGGTGGATGGATTGTTCACATGTCTCAGGTGGATGGATTGTTCACATGTCTCAGGTGGATGGATTGTTCACATGTCTCAGGTGGATGGATTGTTCACATAGCTTGAAACTAGAAAATGTCCATAGAGCTGGCCAGCAGGGGAAGGAAGAACGGGGAGGGGATGTATAGATATTGAACGAAGAACTAGTGACGAGGAGATGAAAGATCGCTGGCCAGCTGGTTGGCCAGCGATGGTTGGGCGGTGGCCCAACCACCGCGGATTTGAACTTAAGTAGAGTGCAGTGGAGTTGAGTGGGGCGTCATTTGCACTGCACACAGGGACTGGGCTCGCAACCAGCTGGAAGCTGATGGTAGTTAAAAGTTGATGTTCGGTGTTGGTGTTACAGCATTTCGTTGGTGGTCTTCTTGGGCTTGTCGGTCGGCTTGGTGGTCTAGCTTCGTGTTGACATTGTGATGCTGTCGTTGGAGGTTGATGGTGTAGTGTCGTGAAGGAATTGGCAGCTGAGTAGTGGTATTTCCGTGAAGGTAGAGACATGTGGTGCTCCGACCGAGTCTTCCTCATCCGATGAATTGGTTGAGTTAGAAGCAGAGGTGGTGGATCTTGTAGGCTGAGTAACACCAACAGGGCTTGTTGCAGGTGTAGAAGCTTCCGTGGATATACGTATGGTGAGTGGAGCTGTAGCAGATGGCTATGAACGAGAAGGCGTTGGCTTCTGGGCTGCTTGCTTTGCAGGAGCGGGTGTTGCAGCTGCAGTAGGTGCGGCGGCGTTCACAGTAATGTCCGAGACCGGGTCAGGACCTGGAGAAGAACTCGTGGCTGAAGTAGAGGTGGTGTAGACTTCCTCGGGTACAGTGAAGGTTGGGAGACCATTCGCAGTGTTGAGGGTATTCAGGATCCTCACATATTCTTGGGGGTTGGAGCTAGCGATCATACTATTCGAAGTTGCCAGAGCTGTTGTTGCTGTTTTTGATTTAGCTACTAAGAACGAAATGTCCATGTAGCACGGGATATGGTGAACCCGTAATTTGTCAGAGCGTAAACTTTGCTATACAAAGTATTGGTCGGGGTGGTCGGGGCGACGACTGGTTCAGTGAGGTGCTGGCGGACTGGGAGCTACGACCCCATTGGTTGGGATCGTGAACAGTGGTTTTCTTTCCTACCGGGAGCTCCGGGGATATACCCATAACATGTGACATAATCAGGGGAAAAGTATTGACAAATTAAAGACTCAAAAGCCCCAGGTGTGGATGGAATCCAATCCGAAGTCATAAAGGAAATAGCAGAAGAACTATGCCTACCGCTGAAACGACTTTTCACGAATCTCTGGAACAAGGGATAGTCCTCCTTGATTGGAAATATGCAAATGTCACACTTATTAAAAAAAAGGCAGGAAGCTCTCGGTAGAAAACTACCGCACGATCAGCTTGACATCACACATCTGCAAGCTCATGGAAACAATCCTAAGGGAGGGAATTAGTCACCATCTTTCAAATGAACAATCTTGTAAAATTGACACAACATGGGTTTGTTAAAAATAGATCCTGCCCTACAAACCTGCTCACATTTTTTAGAAACGGTAACCAGCTACTCGGACAAAGGACTTCCGGGGGGAAATAGTATACAAGGATTTTGGTAAAGCTTTTTATAAGGTACCACATGAAAGACTGGCAAGGAAATTACAGGTACATGGTATAAATGTAGAATACTAAAATGGATAAACCAATGGTTAAAATAGAGAAAACAGAGGGTTGTGCTAAATGGGCATGAATCTGACTGGGGGTAATGTGGTAAGTGGGGTACCACATGGATCCATTTTGAGACCAACCCATATTGTAATATATTAATGAGATAGATCAGAATATTACAAACCATATCATCAAATTTGCATTACAAAAGATTACAAAAAGGTTTATGTTAAAGTGGGAAATGAAAGTTATATCACAGACTTGAAAGAGATTTTACATGAACTCACAAATGGTCAGAAGACTGACCAATTATTTTTAATATCGACAAATTCAAGATCTTGCATGTGGGACATGGCAACTCGCGCCACAATTACCAAATTAATAGCATTACATTGCAGCAGATTGATGAGGGGAGAGGACCTTGGAGTAAAAAACACTACTCACTGAAAATATCTTTGTTTTTCGGGAAAAGAAGGTGTGATTCAATTGTATAATCTCTAATGCGCCCCATTTGGATAACTGAATTCAAGTACGGAGACCTCATCTTCAGAGCGACGTAGCTGCTCTGGAGAAAGTGCAACACAACCGGGCACAATAATCATTCTCGAGCTAAATCAACTCTTGCACCACGAACAGTTAGGTCCACAGGCTAACTACACAGCAAAGCCTGGCATGACAGGGCAGATGTCATTAAAGCTTTTAAAATACTGAAACCATGTGGAGGAAATTGATCTGGACAATTTCTGAAAAAAGATAGATGTAACACAAACAAGGTGCAAAGGTTTCATGCTCATCAAGCCACAATGTAGAACTGAGACAGATAATAATTTTTTCACCCCGGGTTATAAACCCATGGACCACCTACCCGCCGGATCTTAAATTATAAAATCCAACTGGAAAAGACCATGAAGGCAAATGGGGGTACCTTTGACAACCGCTGGCTTCCTGTCCTCGTCGATGCCACTAGTGGCTAGTGACCTTCAGGTAAATTCCGACAAATCTGGATGCACTCTCGTGCTGTCTCAACTCCGGCCACTTGCAGAATATTATCAACGAATTCAGTGTTAACTTGACGTGGCTAAGTATTAGGATAGACGTTTTCGTTATTGGTCTACAGAGATGTCTTGGATGTCCATCCACGGCTGCAACCCGTCCTCGCAAATTCGTATAGTCAATATTGACTTATTAAATACGTGCATAGGCGAT
>WNGS01002060.1:105594-117125 GCA_020271785.1 Procambarus virginalis
TCTGTCGGTGTGTGTCTGTCTGTCGGTGTGTGTCTGTCTGTTGGTGTGTGTCTGTCTGTCGGTGTGTGTCTGTCTGTCTGTCTGTGTCTGTCTGTTGGTCTGTGTCTGTCTGTCGGTGTGTGTCTGTCTGTTGGTGTGTGTCTGTCTGTTGGTCTGTGTCTGTCTGTCGGTGTGTGTCTGTCTGTCGGTGTGTGTCTGTCTGTTGATGTGTGTCTGTCTGTTGTTCTGTGTCTGTCTGTTGGTCTGTGTCTGTTGGTCTGTGTCTGTTGGTCTGTGTCTGTTGGTCTGTGTCTGTCTGTCGGTGTGTGTCTGTCTGTTGGTCTGTGTCTGTGTGTCGGTGTGTGTCTGTCTGTTGGTCTGTGTCTGTCGGTCTGTGTCTGTCGGTCTGTGTCTGTCGGTGTGTGTCTGTCGGTGTGTGTCTGTCTGTTGGTCTGTGTCTGTCTGTCGGTCTGTGTCTGTCGGTCTGTGTCTGTGTGTCTGTCCTTGTCTGTCTGCCTGTCTCTATTTCTTTCTCTTAAACTTTCTTTCACGCTCTTTCTCTCTCACGCTCTTTTTATATCATCCTTTTCTTTCAATCTTTCTCTCATCTCAATTCATTAACAACTATTAACAAATTTTGCAGTCATTAAATAATTAGAATTAGAATTGACATTTTAAAAACGTTTGCTTTGAAATGTTATATCACAACGTAAATAAACTTTTGATTAAACATTATGGCATTACGTTTATCAAACGTTTGTACAATTTAAAAAAAAATAAGAATATAATGAAATCGTATATACATAGCAAAAGAGCTTTGCTTTTTAAAACTTTTAAAAAGGTAAAAATTGTTGTTCGGATGTTTCAAGTAGCCTGACTGATATGCGAGTGTCGTCGTGGGTTGATTTAATACAGAGATAAACGTCTCAAGCAATTACAAGTATAGAAGCAAGTTCCAGTGAACTACCATCCTAGCTGACTGGATTGGAGAAATGCCTCAGGCAGAGCAGTGGGGTTAAGGGGTCAGGTTATCATCGGAGGTAGACTTGGGTCACCATGATGAAAAGATGTCATCAATCCTGGTGATTTCTGGAGTGGAACTGTAAGACGACCAGTATAACGAAGCCGATATAGTAGCCGATCTCTGATTGGTTTATTTTATTAACAAAGCTTTTAGCTTTGATGTCCAAAGAGCTTGGAAAGGATGTGGGAGGAAACAAAGGCTGGACGCTGACTACATCATTTTCCCGTGTCAGGTTTTTATAATTTAATTATACAATTGTCGCTGATAAGCTACAGTTATAATAAATTCTATGTCAAACACAACTTTGTTATCTAGCTACCATTGCTAGTATCCACCCTGGACCTTTCTGGCCGCCGTCCATAACTCGCCCCCACAGTCTTAATTCCTGACTCAGAATCGTCACTACAAAACCCCACACCCGGTTAATATTCCATACCATCATCACACACTCCAGACTCGCCTCCATTCAACAAATCACATCGTGTCCCACGTTGGCTTGGCTTGTCGTCGTTGCCGAGAGGAGGACTTGTAGGACCAGAGCTCCCACATGAATGACCTCCGCCTCAACTCCCACGGTTCTCTGCTGACATTCTGGTCACTGCCTTAGCCACCACAACCCAGGGTCGCCAAAGGCGTCATATCCAGAATAAATTGGCATCTTCTTGTTTCCACAAATTTCGTCTCGAAAGAAGAACAAGGGATCACACTTCTCCATGGCGCCCTTTGTGCCCTTTGGTGGCAACATCAGCTTGTGTATATTAAAGCCGTTTGAATTGCTTTCACCTCACCTCGATGTGCGAACACTGACTCCTCATATTTTCCACTACTCCTTTCAATCATCTTACTGGCTATTCATGCCCGTGCCACCTCTTGGATGGCTTAATCTTCATCAATCAATCAATTTAAACATTATATGTTAAGTGTTGCATTGCTTCGTTCACGTGCTAACACTTACATTACTCCTGACTTGTGTATTACAACACAGACCATTCCCAGCCGTGGATGGACATCCAAGACGTCTCTGTAGACAAATAACGAGATCGTCTATCCTTAATACTGAACCACGTCAAGTTAACACTGAATTCGTTGATAATATTCTGCAAGTGGCCGGAGTGTGAGACACAGCACTAGAGTGCATCCAGATTTGTCGGAATTTACCTGAAGGTCACAAACACTAGTGGCATCGACGAGGACAGGAAGCCAGCGGCTTGTCAAAGGTACCCCCATTTGCCTTCATGGTCTTATCCAGTTGGATTTTAATATTTATGAGTTTTGGCATTTATTGAATCGGCGGGTAAGCGGTTCCATGGGTTTATAACCCTGTGGGTGAAAAATCATCTCCTGTTCAGTTCTTCATTGTGGCTTGATGAGCTTGAATTTGTGGCACTTTGTTTGTGTTACATCTAAATTTTGGAGAAAGTGTCAAGATCAATTATCTCCAAATTGTTCAGTATTTTAAAGTTTCAATGACATTTGCCTTGCCATGCCTCGTTCGCAGTATAATTAGCCCTGTGGCCCTCACCCATTCTTGATACAAGAGTTGACTTTTCTCTGGAATGATTTTTGTTGCCCGGTGTTGCACTTTCTCCAGAGCAGCTGTCCTTCTGAAGATGAGGTCTACATGCTTGGATTCAGTTAACCAAATAGCGGCGCACCACAGATTTATACAACTGAATCACTACTTTTCTTTCTTTTCCTCAAAATCAAAGGTATTTTTATATTATTCCAAGGGTGTGGTTAGTTTTTATTTTACTGCTGCTCTTATCTGTCGTGCAACTTTCAGTAGGTGGTATATTTTGACTACAAGGTCTTTTTTCCTCAACATTCTGGTGTAATGTAATGTAATTAATTTGGTAGTTGTGGCGCGGGTTGCTATGCCCCACATGCAAAGTCTTGAATTTCTCTATATTACAAGTAATTTACCAGTCTTCTAACAATTTGTGGAGTTCACGTAGATCTGTTTCTAAGGCTTCAATATTATTTTCATTTCCCACTTTGCTATAATCTTTTTGTCATCTGCAAATTTGATGATGGTGTTTGTAATAATTTCATCTATGTCATTAATGTATAACAATAAGGGTTGGCTCCATAATGGACCCCTATGGGAACCCAATTACCACATTACTTCAGACAGATTCATTCCCATTTAGCACAACCCTTTGTTTTCTTACTTTTAACCATTATTTTATCCATTTTAGTATTCTACAGTTATTCCATGTGTATGTAATTTCCTTGCCAGTCTTCCATGTGGTACATTATGAAAAGCTTCAGCAAAATCCATATATACTACATCCACCGGAAGTCCTTGGTAAGAGTAGTTGGTTGTCGTTTCCAAAAAGTGTGAGCAGGTTTGTAAGGGGGGATCAGTTTGTAACAAACCCATGTTGTGTCGATTTTACAAAACTGTTCATGGTAAGATGGTGAATGGTTCTCCTCCTATAGGATTCTCTCCATGAGGTTGCTGATTTGTGATGTCAAGCTCATCGGACGGAAGTTTTCTGCTGAGCTCTTTCTGCCTTTTTTTGAAAATATGGGTGACATTTCCATAACTCTAATCTAGGGGGACTATCCCTTGGTCCAGAGGTTTTGTGAAAAGTAGTTTCAGTGATAGTCGTAGCTATTCTGTTGGGAATTGACCTGTGAGATTTACATTTATTAATTTTAAAATGATTTATATAGTAGTTTTTATTTTACGTTAATTTTTATTTTTCAATAGCAAACTGTGATGTATAAAGTGGACTGTATTTCTTAAACTGTCTCACAAATCGCTTGCTTACACATTCTAGGGGGTTTATTAAATTATTTACATCTATAATCTTTCAATCAAAAATTATTGATTAGTACACATTCACTACAGTATTAGACTACATATGTAACTTAAATTAACTACAGCTTATCTTGTATATCGTGGGCCTGGTCCACCAGTTATGAACAAGGATGATCACACCAAATTAATCTCGTGGTTGAGGCTGGCATCAACACCATGTACTGATGAACTAGGCAACTAGTGATAATTCGTCTTCCTCTTCTGTTCCACGTGTTAAAGGGCACTCACAAATAATAGCAGTAATCCTACTTTGACAGTTATATAAGAGGAAATATCGGTATATTGATTATTAGATAAGGACCAAGGAATATTTACCTTGGTCTTGTCACTGTTTCGTGTTCTAACCAGCTTCACCCTACATATCTACCTACTTCTCTGGCCAGGAAAGCAGTAAGGTAATAAAGCGGGTTTCGGTAAGAACTTAACTTATAGTAGACGTAGTTGCGTGTTAATAACGGAAGCACTTTACTTCCGTAACACAGCAGTCCAAGAGAGAATTATTGGAGCTAAATTTGCTCCTGCAACTGACGTTAAATTAATAGCTGACTCTCTCTGTGGCCCTCCCTTGCTCCCGCATCCTGGTACTCTTGTCCAGATGTCATGAGTGGTTAGAGGGCCCACATTTACTCTATTTTGGTACTGATAATTATGTTAATTCAAGGGAAATGTTTTTATGATGTTTACGGTCCAAAGACTGCTGTATTAAGAAAGTTTCCCATTAATATAGCTGGTGAATGTAATGATGACATGTGGCAATATCCTGTTTTTAATTGGTAAAATTTCCACTGTGTATCTTTTATGAGTTAATAACGGCTGGGTTGTATAAATATATTATCTGCTTATTGTATAAATGTTAGTAAATGGTGTCGGGTTTCCAGGCATCTTTTGTCATTTCCTTTATGCCTTAGGTGTGGATGGAATCGAATCCAGGGGCTTTTGAGTCTTTAATTTGGCAATACTCTTCCTGATTATGTCGCATGTTATCGGTATATCCCTTAAATCGCTCTCTTCACCTCCTGCAAACATGTATGTGGGTGATAGGATGTCATCTAACCCAGTGGTCTTTAACGTTTTTTAATGTCGTCCGCCCCTAGTGGTGATTAAGTAGAAGCTGTCCACCCCAACCCCGAAAAAGTCCCATTCAAAATCTCACGTTTTTAATATTTAAAGTCTATGTTTCATATTTCATTTCTATGACCATGTAAACAGAGAAAAGCAGTTTCTCTTATTTTGTATTGAACTTTTACATATTCATCCATATATATATTTACACACCTCATCTCAAACTAAGAGGCTCAAAATACACAAGATAACATTAAGCATGCCATTTGGACACATTTTCCTTCATTAAAGTAATATTGCAGACAATGTTTGCTGTATTTGGTACGGTATCAATAAATACAACAAATAATTATCCTTTAAAAAAAGTTAGTGGGTTGGCTGCTGTTGTACATTGTCTGCTATTAGGTTGTATCTAGGTGTCAGACGATTTTCAAGTGCAACTCGCATGAGAAGATCCAAGTTCAGGATTGCATTCCTTTTCTTTGTCTTCACCACAACTAAACTAGAGAACCCTTGCTCACACAAATATGATGTTGGCATCTGTACAAATATGGCTATTGCCTGCTCAGCTAGATCCTTGTACTCTGGAATATCAAGCAGGGTAACCCAGAAATCTATGGGATGGCTAAATGTCTGGAAAACTGCTTTTTGTGAATAATCCGCTCGAAGCTCCAAAAGAGCATCACAATGATCAATTCCTTCATCTGTGAAGGGATTAAGCATCCACATGTTCGAGGTCTGCTGGTCCTTCTCACTCTCTGGGAAATGGAAGTCAAGGTTTTCTTGCATTAAAGTGAGGTGTCTAATAACTAAGTGTGACATATGTACCTCCAGTGTCTGCTCTGTTGCCTGCATACCATGTTCCCAGCCACATTCTCTCATAACTGTGTCAAAAAATTCAAAATCAGAATGCACCTCATTTATACATTGCATTTCCATTTTTTCATCTTCAGTTTAAATGCCTTTGTTTTCCCTATACTTGTAAAGATATCCCCACTTTTGCCTTGCTGACTGATGTTTAGTCTGTTCAGATGATAAAGATTGAAGCCATGTAAGACAATTTTGCCAACCAGAGCACATCCTAACGTTTAACTGCCATGGGGTTTAGATCCTCAGTAAAGTTAAAAACAGAGCTGCTCTCTCAATGCAAACACTCGATTAAGAACCTTACCCCGAGATTGCCAACGTACTTCAGTATGAAGGAGGAGTTTTGTGAAATTGGCTTCCATATCCTTACACAACTCACGAAACATTCTATGGTTTTTTGCATGTGCACAAATGTGATTAACCATTTTGACAACATCATCAAGTAGAAGCTCAAAGTCACTTTTCTAGTTTCATTCAGTCGCTTTGCCACTAACTAGTCCCTGTGAATCTCACAGTGAATTGTGATACAATTTGGTGAGACTCCTCGGATTTTCTTTACAACAGCATTTCTTGCACCGACCATAGCTTTTGCACCATCATTAGTAACAGACTTGCATTTTGACCAGTCAGTGCCCTCTTCAATAATGAATTCATGAGCTTCTGAAAAATGTGTGCTGTTGTTTCTACGCCCAGTAGGAGGTAGCACAAATAATGTTCAACAATGGTTTTCTCTTCTAAGTCTGGAAACAGACAGTAAACAATCAGCTGTGCTTCTCCTCCTATTTCTGTGGTTTCATCCAGTTGAATGCCAAACGAAGCGGCTAAACGCAATTAATTTAACAAGTTGTTCTTTCAGGTCATCTGCCAACATCACAGACCGACGACTTATTGTAGTATCAGACAATGGAATCTGCTTCACTTTCTTCATTGCATCTTTCCATCCATGTATAAGGTCAGCTGCTACTTCAAGACTCGTCAGTACAACATTTTCAAGTTCAGTGAATAGTTTTTTTTCTGAAGAATGATGTGTGTCATCTTAAGAGAAGCAAGAGTAAGTGCTTTCATATCAGAGGGCTTAACTTGACTTTTAAAGGTCGACTGTTGCTTCAAGTATGCTTCCAAAGTTGCCTAAAAAAATTGGTTTGATTTGTTTTGGTGTTCAGGGTACTTTCGTCTTTAAATGCCGTGCAAGTTTTGAAGGACCAACATTTTCATTACTGTTCGTGGCATTACATAAGAAGCACTTGCCTGGAGGGAAGGGATTTGAAGCTTCATGTACTGGCCGGAAGAATCCAAATAAAATGTGCTCATCATTCCACCGTTTTCGTCGCTTTTTATGTGATGAAGACGCATCTTTTTTGGAAACCTCCTTTTCCACTGTGAAATCCTGTGATGCAGCTCCATCTTGATTTGAAACATCATCTTTTCTTGTTGCATAAACTGCTGCACCAACTGCAACAGGTTTTGCAGGCTCATGATTGTTATCCATCTTTTTGAAGCACTTGTAAACCGACATGACCTCCAAAAGTTGAGCAATAATGTTGAAATCTGGAAATTAAATAAGGATGAGTTCGTTTTTTTGTTATAATATCGCTTATTAATTCAAATATAAAATCTGAAATCAAACTAATCAAAATGGGAACGACACAGTACTAAGACAAAATACGTAATCAGAATTAATGTGGAAATAATACTTGATTTAAATATAATTTTGAAATTTAATAACAAAACCAATTAGTTCCCCTAAGACTGTATTAAAGGCAAGTTGTAATAATAATAATAATACTAATAATAATAATAATAATAATAATAATAATAATAATAATAATAATAATAATAATAATAAGTATTACTTACACACAGGAGTCACAAGAGGTGCAGGCTCACTGTCCAACATGAAGTGAACAAGCACAGTTACACTGCAATAATAACTGATATATCAGTCACCACTCCCTGAGTCCACAGTTGACAGTGATGCCAATTCAGTCAATTGAGAGCGGGAACTCAGCCGCATGATTCGTGACAACCAATGGCGAGACAGTCCCTCGCAAGGTTATACTATCGGGGTCTTGCGAGTAGGCGAGGTAGCAACCTCGATGTTACAATAGGTAAATATGTATTTGTAGTATGTATTTTAAGAAATATAGGAGAGAGAGAGAGAATGGGAGAGAGTCTCTTGTATATTATACAGACCCGTGCAGGTGAGGATCTCGTCCACCCAGTTGTCCACCCCTAGACAGGTGTCCACCCCTCACTTAATCTCGTCCACTATAAGGTGGACTGTCCACCCAGGTTGAATAGCACTGATCTAACCTATCTAACCAATTATTTCTAGTGTGAATACTGATATAAAATATTCATTCACAGATTTTACTGCCCGTTTTTCGTCCATTATAACTTGGTTAGTCTCATCTTTTAAGGATCCTACCGAGTCATTTGTTTTGGTTCTACTTGTTATATAGGCATAAAACGGTTTTGGATCTTTATGTTTTGGCCAAGTTTTCCTTCGTTGTTTCTTTTGGCTGATCTGATTTCCTGGGTGACTAAGTTTAGTGACAGTTTATATATATCATAATGAAGTCCATCGTGGAATTATACATTCTCCAGAGGTTCCGCTTAGTTATCAATGCTTGTTTTACTACCCGTGTCATCCATCTTGCTCCCTTTGTTTTCTTTCTCATTTTTGACACATATATTTGCAACATAGATGCAATAGCACTGTGGTGCAGTGAAGCCTCTTTGATCGTTCAATGTCTAAGTCATAAGTAGAGCTAAAGTTCATTCAAGTAACAAGTGAACCTTGTATGTTGAACTGGAGTATAGCAGCAGTAGAGGTTCAAAACGTGAGATGTCTTAACGAGAGTCTGAAGGAAGAACAAATATATCTAGCTACAATTCCAATTGTAGAGTCCAAGCAATTTGTGAGTCCATGCTCACATTCTTGAAGCCTTTAGCCATTGTAAATTGGTCACATTGCATGCATTTGCAGTAGGATAAAGCAAAAAGTCACATTGTATGAGAAACAGCACTAGACAGGTTCAAGAACTGAACCCTATGGGACTCCGCTAGTGACATCTTGCCACGACAATCTTGCCCCCTCACAGTAATTTGCTGTCTTATGTTGCATAGGTAATCACTTATCCCCTGAGTACCTTCCCTGTCACTCCTGGCTACTTCTCCAACTCATGTACTAGTCTTTTCTGGAATACTGTGTCAAAGGCTGTCTGGCAATTCAAAAATATTCAATCTTCCCACCCTTATCTTTATTGTTTAATTTTTGTTGCATGGTTATATAATTCTATTAAAACTGTGAGATAGGATTTTCCATTCCTTAACCCGTGATGGTGATGAGTTACAAAGGTTTTCTCTCCAGATGTTTTACTAGTTTTTTTATCACAACCTTTTGTAACCTTGGATGGTATGCAAGTTATGGACACTGTAGTTCCGTTCCTCCTGTCTGTCTTTCCTCTTGTTTTTTGTGGACTACATTAGCTGTCTTCACCAAAATTGTGTAGGTCTTCTGTAACCACTGACCTATAATACACTATGGAGAGATGTAAGCATAGTGCTTATCTTTCCACTTATGCTATACATGGGGAGTTCCCTGTGAAGCAAGAGCCTTTGTCACGTCGATTTTCCAGCAAATACTTCCTTACCACGTCACACGCAATCTCAAATACTTCCAGTGTTTCTTGAATTAACGTCCAATCTTTGGTAAAGAAACTTCTCTTTCCTCCACTGTGAAGACATCCTAGAATATCTTGTTGAGTTCATTAGACACCTTGATTTATTCCCTGAACCTGTCAGCCCTTTTTCTGAATTTCATTACTTATTCCTTCACTGCTGTTTTCCTCCTGACGTGGCTGTGATGCAGATTGGGTTGAATCTTTGCTTTATTTGCAATGAAATTTGTATGCTGTTTCTTTGCGTCTCTTCTCATACTGAGGTACTAATTCCTGGATCTCTGGTACATTCCTCTGCTGTCTTGCGTTGTTATTCCTATAGTTTGGATATGCCTTTGTACTTATCTGCTTTGCCTCCTTACATGCCTAATTAAACCGTACAAAATTGTCTACTGCCTCCTGAGACTTCTGAGCGATGTAGTCCATCTTGTTTGGTACAGCCTTTCCTCTGAGTTATATTACCCATGGTATTTCAGTGAGTTCTATTACACCTGGTTTATCTTGTGATTTTTCCTCGAGTTCAATTGCTTTATTTTAATCACATCAACGTTGAACTTATATCCTTTCTGCCGAGTCTTACTTACCTTCCGTGTCATTTTTACTTGTACTGGAATTATAAATCTGTGATTATTGCAGGGTCAGGAAGATACTATTGGCTGTGGGGAGATGGGAAGTGGTAGGAAGAAGGGGAGTAGCTTGAGGGTAATTGGTGAGGGGAGAAGAGGGGTTTAGGGCTTCCTTAGAATTACATGGTGGAGGGCATGCTTGCCCTAAGATTGTGGTAGATTCCCCTAAGGAGAGGAAGGCTGGCTCTTGGATGGGGTGCAGACAGGATCTGGTATAGGGGACTAGTATGGTTGTGATGTGGGACTAGGATGGTCTAGGATAGGGGCCAGGGCAGGTCCTGTCTGGATGTGGGGTGGTGAGGGCCAGGGATTTACAGTTGGTCGGGCCTGGGATGGAGGAACACGGGGGACATATGATGGGAGAACAGGGTTGGCATCGAATGGGAAACAGTGAGGGCATGGGATGGGACAACAATAAGGGAATGGGATGCAGCGGGTCTTTATGGGAATGGAGGCTTGGGTGTCATTTGGGAAAGAAAGATTGTTGGGAGGATCAGGTGGAAGGTGGAATAGTCTTTTGTTCCACTTCTCTCTGGGGTTGCTGCCCTGCCTGTGGAGGGTTCCCCACTCCCTTCTTAAGTGTACTCACCTATTTGTTCTCACCTATTTGTGCTTGCGGGGGTTGAGCTTTGGCTCTTTGGTCCCACCTCTCAACTGTCAATCAATAGGTGTACAGGTTCCTGAGCCTACTGGGCTTTATCATATCTACATTTGAAACTGTGTATGGAGTCAGCCTCCACCACATCACTGCCTAATGCATTCCATCCGTTAACTACTCTGACACTGAAAAAGTTCCTTCTAACGTCTCTGTGGCTCATGTGGGTACTCAGTTTCCACCTGTGTCCCCTTGTTCGCGTCCCCCCAGTGTTAAATAGTTTATCCTTGTTTACCCGGTCGATTCCTCTGAGGATTTTGTAGGTTATGATCATGTCTCCCCTTACTCTTCGTTCTTCCAGTGTCGTAAGGTGCATTTCCCACAACCTTTCCTCGTAACTCGTGCCTCTTAGTTCTGGGACTAGTCTAGTGGCATACCTTTGGACTTTTTCCAGCTTCGTCTTGTGCTTGACAAGGCACGGGCTCCATGCTGGGGCAGCATACTCCAGGATTGGTCTTACATATGTGGTGTACAAGATTCTGAATGATTCCTTACACAGGTTCCTGAACGCTGTTCTGATGTTAGCCAGCCTCGCATATGCCGCAGACGTTACTCTTTTTATGTGGGCTTCAGCAAACAGGTTTGGTGTGATATCAACTCCTAGATCTTTCTCTCTGTTTCATTAAGTACTTCATCTCCTATCAGTATCCTGTGTCTGGCCTCCTGTTTCCACTGCCTAGTTTCATTACTTTGCATTTACTCGGGTTGAACTTCAACAGCCATTCATTGAACCATTCACGTAGTCTGTCTAGTCGTCCTGTAGCCTTCTACTATCTCCTCTGTTTCAATCCTCCTCATAATTTTTGCA